>PVJO010027807.1:0-19133 GCA_004026905.1 Hystrix cristata
CCCCCTCCCTCCCCCGCGCGGAGATTACCTTCTGGCAAAGGAGCGCAGCGCAGGCGGCCGCGGCCGAGGCGGCACCCAGACCGCGGCTTTGTATTCATTAAACACACATCGGAGCTTATCAGAAGTAAAAGGCTTGTCAGGATGGCACATTGTGTGTGAGTGAGTGTGCGAGCGCAGGAGGGAGAGGAGAGAAGCCAACGTGCATCAGGGTGATTACAATATCAGCAGGGCCCAGATGGAGGCAGGAAAATAAACAGAGGGTGCGTGTGAGACGGAGCGGGAGAGGGGGAGAGGGAAGAGACGCGGGCGGGCGGGCGGGAGGGAGCCGGCTGGGGGACGGAGGGGCGGGGTCCGGCCGGCGGCGGGAGGGCAGGGCCGGGTCGCCGGCGCGCCCGGGTCTGTCCCTCCTCCCAGGCGAAGCGGGGCCGCCGCGCCGACGCGCTCAGCGCCCGCCCCAGGGCCAGGCTGCGGGGACGTTTTAGAGGTTCCGTCAAGGTCGGAGCGGGACCCAGAGCTGTCCTGGAGCCGAGTGTGCCCAGGAGACCTTCACCTCACCTCCATCTGCAGAGCCACAATTTGCAAAACACACCTAGTGGGTGCACACAGCTTCCCGCAGCCTTCCCGACCAACCTCCAGTGGGAGTTCGTGCCCCTTCTCTGCACACCCCGAGACTCCCCACTCCAGCCCCCCATACGCCCACGCGCACGGACACACGCGCGGGCAGATCTGAGCTCGCACCTGTCTGTGGGCTTTAACGTGTCCCAGCTGAAGAGTCGGGAAGCCCGCATCACTGTGCTAAGGAGGGCCACTTGTGATTGGTAGCTACAGGTGACTCCTAGGCACCTGCTCCACCTCCAGAAATGGTGTTGGGGGAGGCGGCTCCTTGTGTGTACGGCTGAGAGTCTATTTTGAAGGTGGGAATTTGAGATTGAGGCAATCAATCTCGGCTTCAGCTGCCTCACAGCTCTTCACCCACCCAGAGCCCAGGAATCAATCAGAGAACAAGCAGGGGCTAATGCTCCAGCGTCAGGCCAGAGTTCCTCCCCGCCCAGCGGGGTCAGAAGGGAGATACACCTGAGTAGTCCCCCGGGCGCCCCTTTTCACTTTTAAATGCACCCATCAGACAATCTGAACATCTGATCAGATCCTTAATGGAGTGCAGATAACGCAGCGAAGAAGGATCTTTTATTGGGGGGAGGGGAGGTTATTTGCTTGTGTTGTGTTTCCAGGCACTGAAGCTTGGTTAAGGAGGTCTGAGTGCAGTAGGAAAAAGTGAGTTCAGAATGGAGGAGCCAATAAACTACCCAATTTTTCATGGCGCACACTGGAGTCCCAGCTGCTATGAAACTTGGGGTCATAAAACATGGGATCTGAGTAGAAAGGAACAAAATAGGGGGAGCGGGGAGAGGGTAAAGGGGCTAATGAGTCCATAGATGTGCAAGAGAACCAGCAGTCGCTTTTTAGGGGAGACATTTTAAAGAGGTCCTTTAGAAAATAAGGAGGGGCATTGTTTAATCAAACATTCCTCCTCCAAATAACTTAGCCAAAAAACAGTTTTATGTGCAGTGCACCCCCCTTCCCCATCCCTCATGCTCCCACCCAAGAAAAGAATCAAGGGAAATTTGATAGGTAACACAAAGTGAAGAAAGCTGGGCAGAGTGGGGGAAGGGCACGTGTGAAAATCTTGTCATGCAATGAAATGTCAGATAAAAAGGGGTCTGTTACAATCCTTCAGTAATCCAATAATGTGGAAAACCTCGTGGTATCACTGAGATGAGAACAAGGTAGTATTTCACCATAAATCTTCAAAAAGTGACCAGGTTCAATAGTTAGAGAAGGGTGCAAGTGTAGGAAATAAACCACTTGGGAAGGTTACAGTACAAAATCAAGTGAGCTCTAAATGGATGAAAATTTGTCATTCCTACATGTTTTAAATTTAATAACAGATTTCTAGAGTATCACTTTAGCTCTCATAAAAGGTCCCCTTTTACCTTTTTTCTAGCTGTTACAGAAACCTGCACTCAGTAACCAGAAGCAACCACAACCACCATCCCCCTTTTATAATAGTGTAGTTAAAAAAAAATAGTGTAGTTAGATCAGACTACATACAAACACCCAAAAATCCAATAAAACTGTACGAGGGGAATGCAACTTACAAATGCTCACTGATTTTTCCATTACATGCTCTTTTAAGAAATGCTGGGTTTAAAAAAAAAATGCATAGTACTGCACTGCTTTCAAACCCAGAACAGGCAAATTTTTCTTTATAAGGCATCCAAATGCTAGACATAAAAGAGCAAAAGCTAATCTGTCAACCTGCTTACTGTGTAAAGGTATAGTATTTCTACCACCTTGTTTGTGCCTTGACTTTTGGCTCAGTTATAGAAAAGATCAGCCAATTCTCAAATGGGACAAATCCATGACACTTTTCTACAGCAAACACTTTGCTTCAAAGCTTTCAATTAAAAACAAAAAAAGCAATACAATAATCAAGAAGTACAATCACAGAATAAGTGTATAATAGAAACTGGTGTCTATAATCACAGCTGTCTTAAAGTCCAGGCTAGAGACTACAAATCTTAATTTGAACTATTTCTTTTCTTAATAATAGGTTACCTTCCTATAAAAGCGAGAAGTCCATCTGCCCTAGGCAGATAAGTTTTGAAGCATTAATTCAGATAAAAATCTAGCATTTTCTTTCTTTCTTTGACTATGTGAATTCTAGTGTGCTATAATGTGAGAATTCCAACATATGACCATTATGGCATAATATCTCATTGCTCAGCTTGTCATTATTTCATTTGTAATTCTTATGTTAATTATGTTCATAATTACTATAAACAGATGTGGTAGACATTCATGTGACCTTTTATTGCAGAATGCATTCCTCACTCATTTTGCTTTAATTTCTCATGTATGTGAAGCTGAAATGCAGAAAAAAGAAAAAGGCTTTCTAATTTTCTGATGTGATATACATAAGTTAAAACAGAACCTACCTTCTCCTTCATGTGAATTTGAGAATATCAAAATATTCTTACTGTTTAAGCTGCTTTATAGCACATTTCTAAATTGCACACTGAACATCAGTGCTGCTCACTAAATTGTAGCTATGGATGCCAAACAAAGGCCAGCATCCATGTCTAAGTTGTTTGTCCTTTTTTTTTTTAATATCAAAGGTTAACGCAGCAGAATTGTGCTTCAAAACCAAGTACCTAGCAGCCACATTGTGATTTATTCACTCATAACTCAACCATCATCCTCTTTACCTAAAACATATTTACAATAAAATCAGTATGGATTTCATTAGCTGAAAACCTCCTCGAATTTCATTTCTTTGGCCCTAATCTATAATTAGTGTGGACAGACAGGTGCAAACCCTTCTCTTCTACAGATGGCTACTGGAAATGGTGCAAAGTAGCTCCTTCTGTTTAAACAACATGAAGATAACCTTCTCTGTCTTATCACTTACAATTACCTCCATTAAACTGAACTAATGTTTGCTTTAATAAAATGTTCACTGTTCTTTAAACATTATTTAGGAACTCTTATATTAATGGCTGTAAAAGAGTGAAGTTGGAAGGTGTCTCCTTAGATAATAGTAAGGAGCTTACTCTGGTATAAATGTCCTGACTCATGGGTCACAAAGGTTTTTAGTTGATTTAACATTTGTTGGTTATTTTGCATAAATAGGGTCAATTATAATTTTTCAAAGTGCATTTAGGTGACAAACATAATTTAACAAGTAAAACTGTGGAAAATTTCAGTTCTCCTCAAATTTGTAATTTTTTCTTATGCATGGAGTTATTGATATATATAAATCTTAAAATCCCAGATTGTTTTCAAAGGATATTTGTGTTAGTCTAATTTTATGTATGTAACTTCTGACTATTCTCAAAGTTCAATGAGTTCATTCTTCCAGTCATGTTTTAAAAAATTAACTATGATCTAAGTGCATTGTGCAAGCACATGGTTAAAAACAACTCCATTCCATAATAAATAACTTCTATAAAGTCAGAGCTCGCTTCTTACTGCTTCTGCTATCAATGAAGCCTATGGATCACTATATGATGAATAAGGTGTCCATAAAATAAAGAACCTTTAAATGCCCAAAGAGTAACAAATAAATAGCCTTTCTAACTGAACTTACATAACTTACAGTAATAGGCTCCAGCAAAATGCAAGTGACTTGATTTTTTTCACATGCAAATCCTGCAGGTGCCAATTTTTCAGACTGCTTTGCTATGAAGGGCTATGTTGCCTGCATAAAACCTCAATGAAGAAGGCTTTGCATTCAGTGCCTGTCAGCTGATGTTCATATCAAAGAAGTGAGAAACAGGATTTGACAGTGAAGAATGTCCTAAACTGACAACCACTGACCAGCATTCCTATTGGAAGCATTTCTTTCTGGTGATCCCTTTTCAACGTGTAAAAAATAGGGGGGAGAGAAGATTAGCTAAGCTTCGATTTTACAATAAAATAAATTATAATGGCACCTTACATTTGTATATTTCTTTGCAATTTACAAAGTGCTCTTTCATCTGAAAATATTTAGACTAACGCTTCCATGGGAGAGCTCATCATATCAAATACTAATACCAAGAGCAATATTTTGCTTCTCTCAGAAAAGAAAAATTATGAAAATATTAAAAAACTGCAGCACAGGAGCTAAAACATTACTGTCCTGTTTCCAGCAACTTGCAATTTAATAGTGCAGTTTGCATTGTTCTGCAGGTACAAGACTTATTAAGAATGTCCCTTAAAAGATCATTTTAAAGTCAAATTATTAGCTGGTATTAGTGGGTCAAAGAGACTTAGTCTACAAAGCAAAATATCATTTCAAAGACTCCTGGTCTGCTTTGAGTTGTCCAAGAATGAGAGGAAAAATAGACAGTTTTCTCCACTGCTTTTACTAGGTATGAATTGCACGCTGGAGACGCTACATACTGAAATTCTCCCACACAATATTTAGCTTTCCAAATAAAGTGACTGATGCCCAAATGGTTTATAATTGAATTATCAATGTTTAAACAAAGATATTTAATATAAAGTTCCTCTCTTAGCATAATCTTAAAGTCAATTTTTGTGTGTGAGCCTGATCCTGAAGTTATTTTGTTAGAATTTTGTCTTTAGAAAGAATGAATATCAAATGATAAAGCTAAAACAAGAAAGGATAGATTTCCAACTTGTTCAACATGCACCCTTGCTGCAAAAAGATAGCCTGGCTCAACTAAGAGTCTCTGGTGAATATTGGGTGAAAAGGTTAGACCACTCTGAAAATTAATAAAAAGATTAAATCATACCACCCTATCTCTATATCCGAGAGCCACCATAATGTTAAAACTAGACTTTAAGGATAAACAAGAGGAAATGCATAGAATTATGAGTTTGCTTCTGTTCATACATATCACAGCTGCCAAACACCTAAACTGGGTCTAGGCTGTTTTAAGAAACGATGGTGTTTGTTGATCTTTTCTATGGAACTGTGTGACAGGAGAAACTGGACACAACAGAATACTCACATGGTGAAGGCAAACAGCTGCAATAAACTCAAAGGAGGCCCCCAACACTAACAAATCGTTTATCACTGAGAAGCTGGTCAATTTGTATTCCAGGGAGTGTGGACTCACTGGGCACAGACCCAGTTCCACTCCTGTCTATGCAAAGGAGGGGAATGATAATAAAAGCCACTGAGTGCACTTAAAAATGGTACAGATGTTTAAAAGGAGACTAGGAGGGGAAAAAACCCTGTAAAACACATTTCAGTTCACACAGAAGGTAGAAAGAATGCTTTGGTCAGCAACCCGACCTTTATCAGGAGATAAATCAATTTGCAGCAGCTGTAGACAGCCATTTATATACAGGCCTTGGGCAGATTAATTAAGGGAAGCGAAGTTAAAAATTCAAGAGGGCTCAGAGTTACATTAAGCACATGAAGTTGGTCTAGAGTGGCCTCTCCAGGTCCTCTCTCCCTCGGCCCTGGCCTGCCGGCCCGTGCAGCAGGATTCCTCCCAGGGAATACCAGCTCTCCCTTAAACAGACTGCAGATTTCCCCAGGAAGCAGCAGCCAGCCTGGGACACGTTAGGATTGGTGGTGTTCAATCTTAAAGGAAAACTAAGCTCGAAAGATTTCTCCACTATGCTGTGCAAGGAATAACGCGACCAAGGCTGCAGGACATTTCAGCCAAATCCTTTAAATTGAAAGGCCTTTTGGGGGAAAGAGGAGGAGAGAAAATGGCTATTTTTAGTAACAGTCGTGGTTCACATCCTACTTCCCGGAATCGTAATACTCAAACTTTTCCAAGGGTCGACCGCTCTTACCAAAAAAACAAAACAAAAAAATACCCCCATCAAAAAAAAAAAAAAAAACAAAAAAACCCGGATTTAAACGCCTTATCTGATACAACCGCATTTGCTTAAAGCACCCGGGTCAGCGCACTGTCCGCCCCGAGAGCGGTCTGGGCGCGCCACCAAGCCGTCCCTCCCGGGTCCCCGGGGCGCAGGGCGGTCTCCACGAGCCCCCGGCTCCACCAGAGGGGTTTCTGGAAAACGGAAGGACGGGGCTCCCGCCTGGGGTGCTGCTCCGCGCTCCGGAGGGGCGGGCGCCGTGCACAGGGCTGCGACGCGGACAGCCGAGGGGCCAAGCCGCGGAGCCCGCGGCGCACGGAGGTCCCGCAGAGGCGGCGCTGCCCCGGGGTCCCCGGCTGAGAAGCCCAAGGCTTGTCCCAAGCGGGAGTTGCCGGCAGGCGCTGCGAGGGCAGCTGCCCCCGGCTATCCACGGGCTTCGCACTCGAGCACCCCGGATGCCCCGGAGTAAAAGTTCGCAGGCACCTGGGTGCCGCCGAGCGGATTCCCACCCTGGTGGCAGCAGGCCCGCCGCCAAGTTAAGATTTCGCCTCTCTTGCTCCCGGGGCTAAGTTTCCCACCGTCAACACCAGCCTTTCACTCCCAGTTAGAAAGCCCCGCGATGCGGGTCTAGGGCCACCTGCCAAACGCACCGAGGGCACCTTGACCAGTTGTTTTGTCGGGGTGTGGGGCCGACACACTCCTCTTCCTGCTCGCACGAGGCGATCATGGAGAGGAAAAAAAAAAAATACTTTTTCAAAGGCAATGCGGGAAATCTAATAGTAAAGACTGCATCCTTGGCCGACCCGCGAAGTTCAGTGTCGCCGCAGAATGGAGTCACCCGCGCTGTTCCTCTCTGCCCCGGTGCGCGGTCTACTCCACCAGCGCGACAAGCACAGCCTGGAGACTCTCGGGCGAATAATCCACGCGAAGACGACGGTCACCCGCACAGTAATTAATAGTAACAGCCCCGGCCCGTCCCCGCCGCCCGCCCGCCGCCAGCCCCGGACGCCCGCGGGCACTTACACTGCACAGGGCCAGAGAGTCCCACCATCCGCCGCGGGCTCCGGGCTGCAAATAAAACTTCCCGTCTCCTCTGCCGGCCGGGGGGCGAGGGCGCGGCGCGGCTCCCCTCGCGAGGCCAGAGTGGCCGCGGCCGCTCGCCACGCGCGCTCGCAGGAGGCCGGGGAGTCGCGCCGCCCAGTGCCTGCGGCTGCCCGGGCGCCGCGCACAGCCAGCCGCGGTGCAAAAAGCCCGGGTCGGGGCCGCCAGCCGCACGCAGCCGGCACGCGGAGCCCGAGCTGGCGGAGCCGCGCTCCCTCCTCCCGCCTCCTCGCCTCTCCCCTCCCTCCTCCCTCCGCGTTTCTGTTGTCGCTGCGGTAGCAGACAAATGTGATGTGGGGCGCAGGGAATTGCCACTGTCACAGGCGGCGTCTGCGTCTGCCTCGCCCGCCCTCGCTCACTCTCGAGGAAGGCGACGCATTTATCTGCAGGGCGGCCGGGCGTCCGCCGGGGAGCAGGAGCGCCGCGCGCTGCGCGCCGAGAGCGCCCGCGCCAGGCCGGCTCCGCGCGCGCCCGCGACCAGGTGCGGGGGGAGGGCGCGCGGCGGCGGGGCGGGGGGAGGTGGGGGCGTCTGCGAGTGCGGGGTCGCGGAGGTCAAGTATATGTTAACAACGGGCAGGCCGGCTCGCCGGGGCGCGCGGGCGGCGGCCTCCCCCGGCCTCGCCCTTTCCTCGCCGAGCGGCCCCGGGCCGGCTCCCTGGCGGTGCCTTCCCCGGCCGCCCGCGCGCCGGCCCGAGTGCCCTGCGGTAACCCAAGACGACCACTTTCCCCGGCCATCTGGAGCGCTCCTGGCGGCCCTGCCTGCGTCTCATCACTGGCTGGAGAGACAGCTCTGCTAGGAATCAAGCCACTCTCAGATCTCCTCTCTAATCCCCTTCTGTTAGCTGATTTCCAGACTGACTATTTGCTTTCGCATTAGATAATAGCCTTAGAGAAAACAATTATCATTTTCTTTTTTTCCCCTTTGTTTTTCTACTTCTCCCGTAGTATCCCATTAAAAGGGGCCTCTTCCCAGTCTCATGGGTTTGGCTGGATGTGCCCCCCTCCCACAGACATTAGTATCAATACTTTGGAGGAAGGGAGGGAGTCCCGGAGGAAAAGATAGGGTGAAAGAATTCCAGATATTTCCAGAGTAAATAAATAATATCTCAGCGAAGGGGGCTGACGATTTGTACAGAGCAAAAAAGGGGGGCAGAGAGGCTTGAATGGTAATGAAAGTATTAAAAATATGTGGGTCAAATATGATCAGATAATGTAAAACGAAATCTTTTAAAATTGGTATGGACCGGTGCCGTGCTGCAAATGTTATTGTATTTAGTGGAACAATTTGAAATTCTGCTCTGAACCATGTTATCTCCAACCCACCTAAATCAATGTACAGTGTCCTGTGTGCATGTTTCTAAAGCACATCTTTAGAAAGGAAAAAAATATGTAACAGAGTCAGAGTCCGCCTGGTGCGCTAAGAACTGATGAGACATCCGTGGTTTTATTTTTTGAAGTGGTGTTTCAAATATTTAACAGTGAGTAAAATCCCTTCCCCCACCCTTTCAAACCCAGCTGAATCTTCCAATTCGCAAGTCTTTTCAGACTCTACTAATTTTTAGCAATTCATTTCCAGAAAACACTCACTGTACATTCTGCCCTCTTCTTGGGGCATTTGTCTAATGAATTATAATGGATTAATGAACTGTAATGTTAAGTCTTGGTATCTGATATTATGATGCTCTTAATTTGAGTCTGCAGATTCATCAAGGTGTTCCTCTGTAGTAATTTCTGCATTAGCTTCTTTTTGCTAAGCTTAAGAACATTAATAATCTTGAAATATAAAGTTTTATGTACACTCTACTACTGTAACTCCTTTGTGTGGGAAATGGTGCCAAAGCACAGTTCTTAAAAGAGTCAAAAATATGTTGATATTTTATTATTGTATTACCTGTGTTGTCTTCTGTCCCCCAAATTGAAAATGGATATTTTGGATTCTGGAATTACACACTCATCCTTATTCAAAAACTAATAAAATTGCATGTGCTTAGGAGTGGTTCTTGTGAAATAATAGTATTAATTCTAAAAACATATTTTAAAATTTAAAATTAAAGTAAATCAACAACAGGATGTATGATGTATAAAAGTGGGGGAGGAGAAAACATACATATTACGCCATATTTTTTTTCGTCCTGGAAATTGTGCCAATGTAAGTGTGAAATTATAATGGAAATTTTAAGCTTCTAAATCAATGGAAAGTAAAGTGCAGGAAATCAAAACAGAGTTTTACACATTCAATCTATACTCACACCAAGGCACATTTTATAAGATTCTACAAATCTTATGGGATCTTCCCTTTTGCCAGTCATACTTCTGGAAAAATGATAAGTTATTGTTTACTTATACTTCTATTTTAAAAGTTCTTTATTTGGCTTTGTATCAGAATATACCATTAAATCAAGGAGTGTTTTAAGAGTTTGTAATAATAGCAGCTGAAGAGCATACATCCTTGAGCTGATGTGGAAAGAATGACTCAGTGTATTTCTAAATCCTATTTGCCACTCCTTTGAAAGGCCTGTCTTCTACAAAATGTAGAACATTTTTTGTAGGATCTATCCTTATATGATCTCGTAACTCCTTTATTTGAAGGAAATGGTAACTATAGGGGTCAACTCAAGTAGGAGATGGTTCTTGAATTGTAAAATCTAGGAAAATAAAACATTAAATGAACAGAGAGAAGCTCCTTGATGCTGTGTGTTGAGAGGGTGTGAATTACCTGAAAACAGTACAAGTCCAGGAAATATGGGGTTATCTTAGTCTTGGTGTGGGGCACACATATGACCAAACATTCAAAACACAATATACTATTTATTAGATACCTTCTTTTTAGCCAGTCTAGATACAAGGATGAATAAGCTTATGATCTGTACACTCACAGGAGACGTCAGGTTTCTGTACCTTCAAGACTAGTTTGCTGAGCAAAAGGAAAAAAAAAAACTGAAAAGATGATGCTTAGAAATGTAGGCACTTATTCACTCTAAGGAAGCCATTACAGTTCAAAAAAACTAAACACAATAAGGTGTTAAAATGGATAAAACCTTTACTGGCAGTTTTCTTCTCACACTTTAGATTTTTCCCTCACCTCATAAAATTTTCATTATTGTAAGGTACTGAATTTTTGCAATTTACAGGTTTAATTTTTAAGTAATGCTGCCTGAGGATGCTTTTTGTTTTCCCTTAAACCAGCTCTTAAAAAACAAAAAAGAGCAGAGCTTTCAATACAAATTTCAGATGAGTGCTTATTACCTTCTTTAGAGATGTGTGATTCACTTCTCACAAAAAGGAATTCCTACACAAAATGTTAACAAGTACTTAATTAGCACGTTTAAAATTCCTTCTTATAGATCTTAAAGTTTAAATGACTCCCAAGCTGCGATTTTCTATCCCTTGAAAAAGTCCTCCTGTTTGCCTAGGTGGAGGAAAATCCTTAATTACCACATTACTTACTTCTAACAAAAATTATTTATTATTATATTTGAGAAAAGTAGAATGTGATAAACATAAAGAATGGCAAGCCGTAATTAAGTTTTCATAAATTTAAACTTGCCCATTATTTGCAATTTCTCTCCTTGTTAGTATATAATTTTATGTAATTTTTTAAACATTGCATGAACAAGTTTTAGTACCAAATCTTTCCAATTTTGTTTATTTGGCTTGTTTAATGGTTCCTGTTAGAATACGAACCAAAAAGAAGAAGAACTTTGAGAGATCTTTTATTCTGTAATAGTTGAGCCATATATTCTTAGTACTCATTCAGTGTATAAATACATGAAATGTTTGGACACTTTTACCCTAAACAACTTTTTAAAAATAAAACATGTATAAGTTAAACTAAAAGTGGTTTTCATCATCCCCTCGAATAGAATGACGAGCGTAGTTTGGTTTAGCTGCAAGTCTGCAGACAGTCTTTGGTATGTGTGACCCCTGCGTGTTCACGCTGCCACGTGGGTTTTCCTGTGCTGTTCAAAACTGCTTTGCAGCCAAAAATGCAAAGCTGTGAAATTTCAATTACTTCTTTAATTTACCAAAAAAAAAAAAAAAATTCTGCAAAGTTTAAAAAAAAAATCATATTGATGTTTCTTTAAAAATATGAGTTGCTCTTTAAACATTTGAATATTTGTATTTGTCAGCATTTAACACATTAAGTTCTGTGAGAACTTTGCATTTATTGTGCAAAATAAAACATTGCATATTTGCCAAACATGTTTAAGCATATATATATACACATTTATATTTGTAATCTAATAATTATTTCATCTGAACTTTTGTAATTAATTCGTGAAAAATAATGATACCAAATATAATACCTTATTCATGCTCTAGACTTAAATTGAATATTTCTCACCCCGTTTTGGTAAATTGATTTTTAAAGTACAAAAACAAGAATACAATTATGTAACACCCCACACTGCGGTTCCATATTTCACATCTTTTGATTGAATGTGCCCAGTGAAGAAGCTATTTATCTTTTGCTACACTTTTTAATTGATGATTATTCTGCCTATGCAAATTTCAGGTGCATATTACTGTGTTATAACTGCATGAAGATAAACATCTTTGTGTTGTTCACTGCACAGTGTTGGGCACATATTAGGTGCTCAATAAATATTTTTGCATGCTGAAGGGATAAAATATTAACATGTTTATACTTAGATGCATTGTCTGCATGAGCAAAAATACTACCCCTTTGACTCCTTTTTTGACTGAATTGTTAAGAAACCTAAGATTTGACACTACCACAATTTTAAATAGTGAAAATGTGGAGAGAAGAATCTTCTGTGTTGCTTATATATGTTTGTTTATATTTTCTGATATGGGATGAATTTGGTGTGAAAAACATACTCTGATTGTCTTTAAGTGTGTATAAAATTCCTTTAAATTCTACAATAAGCCATATCTTACCTGAACACTCAGTTTACTTTCTACAGTAAGGTAGAAATTGTAGAAAGGAACTTGAATCCAGGGAGCTCTCAGAGATAATTCTTTCCTCCTCTTCAGCATGATAGCTGAAATGTGTATTCTTCAGGACACACACCTGTGTGCAGGAAAAATTCACATGCTGCTTCATTTGGGGAGTGCTCTCATTCTTCCATTTAATTATTACATCATTGGTACTTTATGTGAGCTAGAGTTTTTAAATAGTGTTTATCCTTAGTAAGGAATCGTTTTTATTCGTAAATGTATGCCTTAGTCATTAAGCAGGGTCAGTGTATCTGTGATCACATTAAATCCACCCTTTAAAAGATGCAAATGCTACAGTATTTCAATCATCTCATTTGTCCTAATTCTTTAAAAAAGTCAGTGTACCCCGTAGAGCACTCCAGTCTGCTGAAGCTTGCGTCACCTCTCAAGAGCATGTTAGTGCAGGGATCGCCCCTGGTCGCTGCAGCACACCCACATCGGGAGGAAGACAGCAGCCAACTGGCTCCAGGCACAGCCTTAGGAAGAGAAGAAATTTTTGGCCAACAAATCTGTAGCAAATATAGACTGCTGTTAATCATGTTCAGCATGAAGTTGTTTCACACAGTTCTTTCGTACGGAGCTCTTCTCAGCAGGCTAAGCACCAGTTGAGTGGTCTGAGCATCCCACTGGATGGCAACATAGAAAGAAAGGGCTGGCCACCACCCGGGACAGTTTGATCCTGAGCTTGCCCCAGACTCCGGCTGAGCCCTTGAAGACATCGTCTGCCCAGCACGCCCTTTAGGGCAAGCACCTGAGAAAGCACGAGATCAACGATGTTCCCCACCCAGCCGGCTCTACATAGCTTAAAGTTTGGCCAAACTCCTTGAAGGGAAAAAGACCCACAATTTTTATGAGATACTTTTTTAATTATTCATTTTTTTGCAAAAATAAAAAATCACGTCTAGACTAAAATGTTTCTCGTATCTTCAATTTTTTTTTATTGTTGACTAACATGTTGCCTGTATAATATTTTCACAAGATACACAGTATATGGCATAAGACTGCAGTCTTAATGCACCTCAAAGAAACTAGGTATTCTTCTTTTTAACAGAGAAGAACAAATGTATGACCTAAGAGGTGTGCTTCTCAAACTTTGACATAGATACTATGCCTGGGGATTGTGTTAAAATGCAAAGTCTGGGTGAGGGGGTTTGGGCTGTGGGCTGAGATTCTGTATTTCTACCAAGCGTTCAGTCCATGCCGGTGAGGCTGGCCCGTGCAGTCAGGAGCCAGGCTGCAGAGACTGCTAGAGGACCAAGGATCTCAGGGCTTTCCAGCCTCCTTCCACCTCGGCAGAGGCCCACCGCACTCTTGTGCTCAGATGATCCCCAGGACGCCATACAAGACCCTGTACCCGTGACAGGAGAAAACACTGCTCACACATGGAGAAGGTTGCTAAGTTCCCCAGCTTCTGTCCGGGCACCCGAAATCAGCAATGGAGGCCTATTACCTGACAGACATAAAATAAGCAGCCACCACGCTATTTATCTAAACAAGACTGGAAGCTCCTCAGAATCCAAGCCCTGGGTGGGCCATGACTGCAGAATGGTTGGGTCCCTTGTGACTTCTCCCCAACGCGTCAGTGATTGCTGTTCTTAGTCTGAGCGTGGCGTTTAGGAACATCTGTGGTCTGTATTGAGTAAATGGGGGAAGGTCCTGGATACTAATGACTTTGAGGTGTGCCATATATTCCGACTTCCTCATGTGTGACCAGGGGCCACCCAATGCTCCCTGCATACTCTCTTACTTATGAAATCAGTGTATTTCAACCTATTGATGTGTTGGGACAATGACGCCATAGCATACTGGCTTAACTGAAGGACCCAGCGATTTAAAAGTTTAATGATAGCTGAAGACTTAGAAGAACAGAGAAATTTATACGTGTTTTTTCATAAATGCAATCATGTAAATATTTTCATTTTTAAGCCCAGTGTGGTGGTGCTGGACTGTAATCCCAGCACTCAGGAAGCTGAAGCAGGAAGATTGCCACAAATACAAAGTCAGGGCTGTGTGGTAAGTTCAAGGTCAGCTTGAACTACATCGCAAGACCTTGTCCCAAAAAAAACCAGCTATTTTTTCTGGGTGTGGTGGTGCATGCTTGTAATCCCAGCACTAGGGAGGCTGAGGCAGGAGGATTGCCATGAGTTCGAGGCCAACCTGGACTATACAGAGAGATCTGGTCTCAAAAAAAATTTATTTTTAAGCAATCTGAGTCTCATAGAGGAGGTCTGAATATTGAGAGGAAGGCTAGGTTAGGTTTACTTCGTGTAATTGGTTTTCAGTTTTTTGAACAGAAGGAATGCCCATTCAAAGCCCTCGAGACTGGACACAATGTTCATGTTATTTGACAGTGATTCTAACACACTCTCCCTTTCTATCAATAATTGGATATATTTCTGTGCTACAAATCTCCATTGTTTTCACCTTGTCGAGTACCATAACGGCAAGCAATTCATGTTCAGTCCACCAAAATGCCACTTCTTTAGCTTAAAACAAAAAAGTGCCATAAGCAGAACTCTTCGTAAGAATTCTATGCTGCTGCAATCTGATCGAATCTGCACTTTTCCCACCTCCCGCGACTGTTTCTAATACGGGAGGAGGATTTATATTTTTTTCTGAACAATAGATTTTAATTAAGAAGATTTATTAAAGACAGTTTTCATTCCTATGATTACAATTCCAGTTCCAGAGACATCTGCATTTCAAAATGCACCACATATTTTCATAAATATTCCATAATTCCCTGAGAGCTTTTTGGTATTCTGATTTCCTCCATCCCCTTCTTAACATCTTCCCATTTATGCTGTGTGTTCAATCTATTTGTGCCCAGTCAAACTTAGACATTTCTGCACACAGGTATGAAAATAAGATTGCATTAGAAAGCAGATTCAAAGTGATCTTGTTCTTTGTGAATCAAGACTTTTAATGAAACAAAGGCAAATTAAACCCAGTAACATATGCTGACAAACAATCTAGCTGTCTTACATTCAGACTTAGAGTGGCAGAGTAAACAACCAGGCAGGGTTTACTTTGAAGTTTAAATCATTGTTATTTTAATAGAGTGGAAAATTCATTTAGATAGTGGAATCTGATAGTTACTCAATTAAAACCTTTTTTGTCTATGTTAATGTAGTTTTATATTTTTAGTTTTTGAAATCCAGTTTTGTCAGAGAATTATTTGAAGATAGAAGCAGCTTGAACAGTGTCTTTAGACGGACCCCACGAGTGACAGTAAATTGTTGATCGTATCATTTTTTTCGATAGTATCATTTAAGTGTTTCGTACAAAACCGGAAGCCAACATATTAAGCTTGTTCAAGGTGCACAAAACTGAAGTACACTGAGGTGAGTTCGTGTTGTTTACCTAATATATGCTTGTATCTGTACATGTATGAGTATGAACGTTCTTTCATATGTTCATAGTTTTTGAATAAAATCTTATTTAGGCTGAGTCTGGTGGCACACACCTGTAATCCCAGCACTCTGGGAAACTGAGGCAGGAGGATCACACATTTAAACCCAGCCTGGACAATTTAGTGATTTAGCAAGACCCTGTTTCAAAATAAAACTTTTTTTTTTTTTGCTTGGATTTTGATTGTTGTTGTTGTTGTTGTTTTTCTTGCTTATTTGTTTGTTTTTGAGACAGGGTCTTATCATGTTAGTTCAGGCTGATCTTGAACTCCCAAAGACCCTCCTGCTTCAGCCTCCCAAGTGCTGGGATTACAGCTGTGCACCACCACACCCGGTTTAAAATAAAAATTTAAAAGAGCTGGAGATGTAGCTCACAACAAAGGCTCTGGGTTAAATCCACAGTACTGAGAAACATATCATCTTGCTCCCTGGGCTCTGTCCCATGGCTTGCCCGGACAGTCTTCTCACTTATGGGTTTTGCGTCTTACTCAGAAGACTCTGGAGTCTTACTGAGAAAAGGGCTGAAGAAGGCGAATGGGAGCTTTCACTCACAGCCAAGCGACTCCGGCTGGGTCTTACTGGCCTCTTGCTATCCACAACCTACCCGACCCCTCACCGAGCAATGAGAGTATTTGCCAAGGCCGTGAATGCCCCTCACTGGGATTCCGGCAAGGTGCTGAGCTCTGTCCTAGGCAGCACTTTTCCGAGCATCACCTGGTGCTCTCTGAAAACCACAGCCAGGACCGTTGCTATTGTGTGCCCAGAGCTCCGAGCCTGGACAGGAGTAACCAGCCACAGACCCCCAAGGCAGGGCCTGGCAGCCTGGAGGTCTGTTACTGTAAGCCTGGGCCAGTCTCGGGGTCCTGCTCCCCGCTGTAGCTTAGGTCTCCTGCTTGGGGCTGTAAACACCACTGGAAATCTTGTTTCTCCCTGAACTTTTCAGGGCGAGTGTGAAAGCGGAAAGACTTAAAGAGGATCTCCAAGCCCAGTCCATTGAGCTCTACCCCTGAGGGCGAACCCTTCTGGAATCAAGTGCAAAGGACGGTGGCAGTCTGAAGAAGTCTGAGTTCTCTCTGTGAGGTCAAGAAATGTAAGACTTTCAAAAAAAAGTTCTCGGTCCCCAACCCCCTTCCCCCCACCCTTTTTATATTTTGTTTTAAGATGAGGTATCCCTAAGTCTCTAAATTGCCCAAAGTCGGGCTTGAATTTGCAATCCTCCTGCCTCAGCCTCCGAGAGTGAGTCCTGGGATTCTAGGCACATGACACCAAGCCCAGCTAGAAACCGTCTCAGTTTCTTAAAAGGGGGTTGGCAGAATGCCTGGAAAACAACTGTTCACTGATGCTGCTGAACAGCAAAGAGAAACTCTTGGGGCTCCTCCAGCAGTGGAAGCAGTATCTATCTCCCCTTTCTCAGGGACTTCTAAAGAAAAGCACCCTTGAGTCAGGAGTTTTTAGAAGTTCCTTTGCCAGGCAGGGTGGTGCATACCCATCCCAGCAATCAGGAGGCTGAGGCAGGAGAATCTCTGCAAGTTCCAGACTGGCCTGAAAGTTACTTTCACTCTCAAAATAAAGATGCCGTTGTCTCTGCTGAGGTTCGGGAAAGCCTGGCCCAGTGTAATGCAAACGGGTGTCCTGTGCCTTCCTCAGCCCCACACTGCCCCAAGGCGACAGAGTGGTGAGATCTTTCAGCTCTGGAGCCCCCTTCTCAACAGAAGGTGATGGCCCTTCAGAACCCTTCTCTGTAGACAGTCCTTCTGGCTTCTTTAATCCTCCCTCCTCCGAGTGAGCGGGGCTTCGGGGTGAGGCCCCCGGGATCTGCCCCAAGGGCAGCCTGGCTCATTCTCCAGGCTTGGGATTGGGGCCCTGGGAATGACCATCTACTCAGGGTAGGAAGTAGGCAACAGTGAGAAGCACAGGGGACGCGTACCCACGTAGACAAATATATAACTCGTGTATTTATTATTACGATTATTATCAGGAAGTGGGCATTGAACCCAGGGCCTTTGTACCGAGCAACCAAGTAACAAGTAGGAGCCAGAGCTCTGATGGAGGAAAACAGCCTCAGAGATCACGGAGTGGAAAGCGTTCTTAGTAATTTTGTACATGGGTATCAGTGTCTCTACACTGACATCTGTGTTCATTTTGTGACTGTCTTTGACCTCGAGGGGCCCGAAGAAGATATGATTTTTATTATCATCTCTCTCTCTCCTCTCTGTCTTTGTCTGTTTCATGTTGGGGCCCTTCACACTGAGCTACTTTTCTTTTGTGGTTAATTTGAGACAGGGTCTCACTAAGTCACTAAATTGCCCAGACTCAAACTTGCAATCCTCCTGCCTCAGCCTCCCAGAGTGATGGGATTACAGGCACGGGTCACCACACCTAATTCTTACCACTTCTTTATGCAAACACATTCTTAGTTTGCAGACACGCAAAAACAGGTGCAGGACCTGATTTTGCCCATGGGTCACATTTTACCAACTCTTGGTCTAAAAGAAAAGACAGGTATTAACATATAATCATTCCGGTACACCTGGTGGGAAACTGGTAATCACAGAAAAGAATAAGCAGAAGGTGGTGAAGGCCTCCTATGTCAAGGGCCCTCACCTATGTGGGCAAGGAGCAGCAGCAAACTGGTGTCTAGGCTGCGACCGGAAGGACTGATGGAAATTATTTCTCTTTTTCAGCTCTTAGTGGCTTGGAAGTACTTTCAAATAAACTCTTCGGCAATCTGAAATTTTTTTGTTTTTGTGGTCCACTACAATCCACTCTAATTCTTGGACCTTGTCTGTGCCTCACAGAATTTGACTTTCTTTTCACTCTGTTTTCATTGCTACAAAACGGCATCCGGGTGAATTGTGGAGTCTCAAAGCTATTTATCACAGCACTTCAGATTCCCAGTTCGTTTTGGTGACTACTAGATAATGAGGCTGGATTGGTATTTGAGCCCTTGTGGAATATTAGAAAGGATCAATCTGATCATTTCCCCCTACGTTTGGAGCATTGGCCTCAGTATGTGGGTTTTATTATTTTTTTTAAACTTTTTTTCCCTTTCCTTTCTAGGGTTCGGCACTGGGGATTAAACCCAGGGCCTTCACACAGAGCTCCATCCTCAGCACTCTTTCTTTCTTTCTTTCTTTCTTTCTTTCTTTCTTTCTTTCTTTCTTTCTTTCTTTCTTTCTCTCTTTCTTTCTTTTGAGACAGGGACTGCCTATATAGTTCAGGCTGACCTTGAACTCACTACATAGCCCAAGCTGGCCTCGAACTCCTGGTGGGACTCCTGCCTTGGCATCCTGAGTGCTGGGTTTACAGGTGTGC
>PVJO010027808.1:0-19125 GCA_004026905.1 Hystrix cristata
GGGGGGAAAACCAAGATGTATCATGTACAGGTACAAAATAACCATGTTGATTATGATCATTAATGTATACAATGTACCAATACATGTTCTTGGTAAAAATAAAAAATAAAAAAATAAAAAAATAAAAAAATAAAAAAAAGTCTGTTATGGTTTATATCTAGATATCCCCTAAATCCTCATGTGATCATAAGCAGGACCTTTGGAAGGTGATTGGAGCATCATAGCTGATTGCTGTTAGCAGGTGGGGCCTGTAGGTGTGACCTGGAAGTTTGTATCTCACTTCCCAGGTCCTGCCTGAACTGTCTGCTTCCTGTCCATCATTCTGTGAGCAGCTCTCCTCACTATGCCCCCGTGCCACCTCACCCTGCCATGGAGCCAGCCAACTGTGGACTGCAACTTCTGCAAACTGTGAGCCAAGATAAATCTCTCCTCCTTTCAATTGTGGGTATTTTGTCCCAGTGAAAAGGAAAGTGACTAAAACAAAGCCATAGTCCACTTACATCTGGGTCTGGTAACTGAGATTCTTACTTATGATGATTCAAAAACAAAGATAAAGGAAAGTTTGGAGTTTCAAAATCTGGGTGAATGGCAATCTGACTGTTGTTTCCTGGAGGTCAGATCTCAAAAATATGCTTTATCTGTGTTGAGTAGGAGCAAAACTCAGGATTCAGGATGGACACGTGTTGACAGCTGCCTACTTCTGTCTTGTGTCTGAATATGTCCTCATGTGGTTCCTCTGCTGTCCTTGAGGTGCTTCAGAGTGATAGAGTCCTTGATATGAGAGCTCTGCCCAGCTCAGACTTGCAGGGTGTGGACTCGACTGGCTTCTCTGTTTAGTCACAGCAGCACTTTGGCTGGCTGACCACCTCAGAGCTGTGTGGTGGCAGTGGGAGGTATTTAGTCAGTCTGGGTCATAAAGAATGTGGCCAGGATCTTTATCTGCAAATTCAGACCATATGAACAGGATGCCCATTCAGCTATGTGTGTAGGAAGTGAAAACAGCCCCCCGTCATGCATACTGTTTATTACTCTAGAATTTGGACTCCACTTTTCGCATGGTTTCTTAACCCTAGTGAGTTTAACCTGACCATAAACAACTGCACGGACTTCTTAAATCCACATGATGTAGGAGCCTAGTTTGAAAGTGGCTAAGTTATTTTCTTGGCTATTTTCTTCTAGGCTCACACATTAAACTTGGTCTTTATTACCTTACCATTTCCATGGCAAGGAAAAAATCCCCATAAAAGTCAGCCTGGTGTAGTGGCTCATTCTGTAACCCCAGCACTCTGGGAGGCTGAGGTAGGAAGATTGCAAGTTCAAATACATCTCGGCAACTTAGCGAGACCCCATCTCAAAAAACCAAAAATGGTCTGGGGATATAGCTCAATGCAAAGGCCCTAGGTTTAATCCCCAGTACTGCAAAACAAGCAAATAAGCCCCAACCCTCAAACATCAAAGCTAGCCAGGAAAAGCTAGCTGATGAACAATAACTGAGAGATTTTAGAAAATGCAGAATGGTGGGGCAGGGCCATGAACTCAGTGCTACCTTCCTCCCAGCTCCCTTCTGTTTTCCTCTAACCTTTGCTTGGAGATTGTTTGTATTGATTTGTTTTGCTGAGGAGGCTGTGAGAAGGGTGTGGCAGGTGCTTTTCTCACTAAGAGGGGAGTCCTGGGCCCATATTTTTATTTCAATTGCTCAAATGACAAATTTGAATAAGAAAATAGATTCCAAAAGAGGAATCTGGGCGGGTACACTACACAGAATTGGGAAATTTTTATTTTAACACATTTTAAAAATATATCCATTTCACACTTAATGCCTAAAAGCCTGTTTCTTAGAATTGTGGCCAGTACTATCCTAGTCTTTGTCCCGAGTCTGTACTCATTCTAGGAGGGCACAGATGTGAGGGGAGGAAGTCCAGCTTCCTCCCCGCACAGTGTAATAACAAACCAATCAACTGGAGGACAAAACAACTTTATCATCATTTGCAGGAAGCTCTATTGTGGTTTTCAGGAATTCATTAATTCAGAAGTCATTTGGCAGCATTAATACCTATTTCTGGGCATTTTATTCTGAGACCTACTCTCTTCATGACCTCCAGACCAGTTTTAGAAACAAAGTTGTTGGTGATCAAGGAACTGCTGTGTGTAGTCTAAAATTCTTTTCCTTTATTTACAGGGTATCATATTTCTCACTTCGATTTATAATTTACTTGGAATGAGTAATATAGTAAAAATCTTAGTTTTAAGCAAATATCTGGAACAATTTTTTTTTATTATAGGGTACTTAAAATATGGTTATTTTTCTAGTTTGCCTTTACATCTAATTGTCCTTCCCACCATGTGTCACTAAACACCTGCTGCCTTCCAGTTTCTTATGTTTTAAAAAACAGCCCTCAGGGCAGGCTTCTCTTATTAGAAAGAGGTCTGGCCTGATACCTTTGAATTCAAAATGAACAGTGAAATAAGCCTCTCTATGTCATTTAGCTATTTTCTTCTTCCGAGAGACTTAAAGAAGGTACTACAGGAGAACATCCTTCTTTGCTAAATTTACATCTTAAATCCTTCTTAGGGAAAAAAGACCAGAACAGTGAGTGGCCTGTGCCTTTCTGGCAGGCAGAAGACCATAAACCTCATCTTTCTCTTTTCCATCTTTCAGGTCTACAGGAATCCCAGAAATGGCTATCAGAGCCAAATTTGTGAATAGCTTATTCATACCTAGTTTTTAGGTGCCATAGTCATCCTAACCTAAATCATTAAATATGCCAGATTAAATTTGCAGTAAGTCTTATCTAATTTCAACATTATTGTGTTTAAAACTCTAGGAAAATCTCATCTGAGACGAGGCTTTTCTGTACAGATCACAACTGGCTTTCTGGAGCATGATGCAGGGCGCCTGTGATCTCCCTGCGTGCCGCATGCTGGTGGCTGAACTCCTCTCCTGGTGGGGATACAGCTTCTCATTTCCTCGGCCTTCTGTTCACAACACGTGGATCAGAGAAAGGATGATGTTAGCTCCATCTGGAAAGTGGGTCAGCCAGTATTTGAGGAGACACATGGAGGCCCAGAAATAGAGCTCTGGATACAGACTACCTACGGTTAGAGACTGAGGAGGAAGGAAGAAGAACTTGACTCTCAGAAAGTGAAAACAAACTTCAGCTTCAGGTGGACCACTTTGGAGATGAAGCTTCAGGAAAGTGTCCGGCATCCTGTGAACAAGTCTCAATTGTTGTTAACACAAAGATCTAGTTGAAGGAAGGCACTGAAGAAAAATTCTTCCTAATCTTGAATACTTCCCTCAGAGACCTGCCTGAGCACCACAAGTAGATTGCTGAGCCACTAGGTCAGTGTCAGTGAGAAAGGCTGACTATGTTGGTTCCCGCTGGAACATGTATGCTGTTGGTTCTTGCAATTTGTCAGTCTTATGAATTGCAAAAGGTGAGGGCTAATCCTGTGCTACATGAAGATCATTCCTTGGAGCCAAGGCCATGGAAGGGCAATGAAAATTGTTAATGATTTCTTCTCTCCCTTCCCTTTTTTTTTTTGCTTTTCTTTAGCTTCTTGAATTGACCCTAGGACCTCTGGTTAACCATAATCTTGGGTTCAATACACTTTCATTATTTGTCCATTCATAATCTGATTTATTTACTTATTTCAGATAAGCTTCTGTGAGTCTAGGTAGTACCAAAACTAGGATGTTGGGGATATTTACATCTAGCTCTATGGTCCTTCCCTGTGCCATCCTACCTCACCCATCCAAATTTGACCACTTTCCTGAGTCATAAAGGGGCTGAGAGAGGGTCAGGATTGGTCTGTTCCAGACCCAGAAAAAATGATTGCATGAATGGAGCCCAGGGAATGAAGGAAGGAAAGAGAAACAATTGCCTTGCTTTTGTTTTTGTAGGCGTGAGTATGGTACAGTTTTCTTAACTGTCTTCCTGTGGGTGAACAATTAGGTTGTTGCCAGGATTTCATTATTTAAACAATGATGTAATTAATAGTCTTACACATATCACAGGGAATACGTGGACCAGAGGCTCTCTTGTGCGTAACTCAAGAACAGAAACGCTCAGTCATAGAGGAGGTAAAGGCTTGGCATTCCAAGAAATGCTAAATTATTTTCCAAATACTCAATCTAATTTTACGTTTCCGCTGGCAGTGCATAGGAAACTGCAGTGTATACACATTCTTTCCATCCTCTTCACATCCAGTGCCAATAATTTGGCATTATGGGATTTAAACAATTTTGCCGGTCATGTAGATTTAACTTGTATTTCACCATGTATTGACCTGCATTTTCGCACTCACTAATGGGCTTAAACATTCCCTTCTGCCAGGAATTTTGTGCCCTGAGTCTTCCCAGACATCATTCTTTCACACCATTTGCTTTTCTACTCAGTAATCAGAGGTGCCTTCCCTGTTCACCAATCTCTATCTATCTTCTTACACTGCATATCTTTGATCTCAACAATGTTGAGAATATAGCTGTCTTCCAGCTTCATCTGTGTTGCTTTACAAGTTTCTGCTCTTCATCAGTGAGGAACTGCCATTAATTAGTGTGTCTGGTATGTGTGCCATGTACACACATCATGTAGGCCTGGTCTTGGGCATTTGAATTTCTCAACTTTTAAAATCTCCAGTGTTAGGATGCAAAGTTAAGGCCTAAACTAATCATGAAATAAGCCCCCATTGTGCTTAAAGTCATGTGCAGATGAAAACAACATTATGAGCTCTAACAACAGATAGACACACATGGCATGAAGAGTCTCCCTCCATCAAGTGAAGTGGACAAAATTGAAGAAAGAAAACAATAATCTACTTGACATCCATTTCTATCCATGAAGTCCCCTTTTTTCACTGAGTTTTTTTTCCAGTTTTTTGGTCATTTTTATTTCCTGATGAGAATGGAAGCCAATCAATGATGGAATTGAATAGAGTTGGGCTTTCTATAATTTGATGTGACTGTCAGTAAATGCTCTATTGCCCCTTTCCTGTGCTGCTGTTAGGTCGGTGTCCTAGGAAGTCATTTAGGTAAATGCTTTTTCATAACATATTCAGGCTCTTCCTACACAAATGTCATATGTTGATGTTTTCTTCCCTTGTGGTTGGGAAATTCTTTAGGTGTCTTTAGGTTTACAGAACTATTTTGTACATGTGTGTGGGTAGGCATTGAGATGGGGAGAAAATGAGGAGAACTAACAATTTAGGTCAAAGCCCTAGTGACTATGTAGTTGAAAAAGCACTTCTGTGGGAACACAAGAGCAGTCCCAGTCATGCCTTCACAGTGAGAAGCGGAGGAGATGACTCTCCTCCACCGAGAAAAGCCAGAGCACCATTCAAAGTGATGCTGACAAGGAGCAAGAGCTTTAAGGGCAAGCTGGAGGCAGATGAAAATAAACTGCTAAGTCAAAACCATGAGCTTCTGGGATAAGCTTTCTAAGTTGAAAATAGAAAAACTAGAATTTTTTTTTTTAGAAGATTTTGGGCATCCTTTCATGCATTACTGCATTGTTGACTTTCCTCCTCTGTCCATGTAAAATGCACAGATTATATAAAGGCAGTGGATTACAATGGTGACAAGCAGGGTGCAGGGCAGTGTGGTTCTCCACCTGTGATCCCTGGGCCAAGACCTTCAGAAGTCCTGTGGAAGTGCTGTGAATGCGGATTCTCAGGCTTTATTCCAGGCACATGGAATTAGCAATCTGGGGAGGTGGGTGGCTAATCTGTCCTTTAATCAAAGCTCTTCAGGTGAATTTAAATGCATGTCAACATTCAAGAACCACTGGTATGGCAATTAAGAGCATGCCATTGGGAGCCAGATGGCTGTATTATTTAGGGTAGTTATTTTGTTGTTATTGTTTCCTGCATGTAAAATGGTAACAGCAACAAATTCATAGTGTTGTAATAAAGACTGAATGAGCTAAGATCCTGAGAATGATGCTCGGCCAGTGTAAGTGCTGTCTAAGCATAGTAACAATAATAATAACCATAATACTCTTTATTGGTTTTATTTTTTCACAGGCACGATTTTTTTTGCAATGCATAACAAAGCTTCATGTTTACAAGATATTTCCTTCTAATATTTTAGCGTTATTTTCCATGACTCAAGGCAATATTCTCAGCATGTGCACCATGGATCGTTTGCATTGAAATCACTTGAGGTGCTTATTGAAATGCAGATTCTTAAATCCTATCTAGATCCCAGAGAAAAAAAGAGAGAGAGAGAGAGAGAGAGAGAGAGAGAGAGAGAGAGAGAGAGAGACAGAGACAGAGACAGAGACAGAGACAGAGAGACAGAGAGGTCAGAATTCTTTAGTGATTCTTCTGCATGCTGAAATTTCCAAACCAGTACCACCCTTGGAAAACAAAGACTATAATCTTTATTTTGCAAATGGACACATGAGACCCAGGGATAGCATCTGTTTAGGGAAACCTGGAATCAGACATAAGAACTAAATTTCAGAGTCTGTTTTATTTAAAGACTGGTTGTCTCTATAGTTTTATTTGCTTTGTTGGGAATTTGATAATTGTTCACTGAGACTCAGGATTATTTTACCAAAGAATTTACCTTGTAAATCTAGGACTATCAAGAACAGTGAATTCCAGGAAATCGTACCTGAACCATTACCCATCACTCAAGTGCAGTTGTTCCAGTTGTGGATTATGTATCTTATAACTTTACTCTTATTTTACAGATGAAGCTAAAGGACTCAGAGAAGTTGAGGAAGCTGTAACATGTTGTATGCTTAGGTAATGGCAGAACCAGTTAGAGCCAGGTCTCCCAAATGCTAGTCTAGTATCCTTTCACTATATCACACTGTATTAATCCTTGCTTTTAACAATGATTTAAAGCAGCATTTAAACATTAAGGAAACTAGTTCCACTGATACACCTCACATAAGATCTCAGCAGTTTTTTATTTCCTTTAATTCCTTTTACTCAAAGATGTGCCAACATCACATCTTCCTTTTTTATATTAGTGATAAATCAATCATATGACAACCCATAAATCCATTACATATTGCTTTTTCCTCAGTACAAATTTGCTCTAAAGTAATTACATTGACTTTTCAGGTTGTGATGGAAAAGCCTTGGCCTTTTCACACAGAGCCTAGAAGTCTTGTATCTATTGTTCAATTACAGTCAAGCTCCTATACAGTATAAATGTGCATTTAGACAACTTCATTCTTAATTTTGAGGCACGCACAGGGATATTTATCTGCATGTACAAATTATGTTTATATAATTGGTGAGAGAAGGATATTCATTCCAGTCTCATTTCTTATCTTGATTATCTTATAAAAGGATTTCCTTTTGTCTTTACTCCTGGCACTTTTCATATTACATAGGAACTTCAGTGTTTTGTAGTTATCTTCTTCATTCACTTTTCTTGCTAAGGATAGAATATTTGTAAATTTAGTCATCCATACATGGTGCTCCCTCTACCTAAATGTTCTCCCTTTTATACTTGGCTAGTTCATTACCATCTACTCTTTGTTCTTTAGGTTTCAGCTCAGTTGTCATCTCCTCAGAGAGGTTTTTCATTTTATCACTTTATATACGAAGCTCCCTGTTCCAATACATTGTACTCTATCACGTCATAGTGGTTTTATTTATTCACAATATTTATCATAATATGTAATTATCTTATGTGTTTGTTTTCCTTCTTATGTCTCTCCCTACCTATTTGAACATAAGGGCCAAGTAAGTAGACGATGAGCTTATTTTTTCTCAGGCCTAATACCTAGTACACAGTAGAGGCTCAAAGAACATTTGTTGAACGATTATATGTCTTATGTGAGTTCTGTGTAAGTCTATACTCTCAGAGGTGTGTGTGTGTGTGTATGTTAAATCTTGGCTCTTTATGAAAGCTTTCTTTTTGGATTATTCTCTTAATTGAGGGATTTAAACATAGATATAAGATTCCCTAGATTCTCAGTTACCTGACTCCAGATTTATTAAATGTGCCAGGTTTTCTAGAGCATTTGGACATGAATGCCTTGTCTTAAGTGGACCTGTGCCTGAATTTGTGATCTTTCTGTCTCAGCCTCCTAGAGTGCTGGAATTACAAGCTTGTGCCACCAGGCCCAGCTCTTCAAACATTTTAAATATGCTCCTGGAACACTGAAAATTAATTACATGGATCACATTATGGCTCACATTGTATTTCTATTGGACCACCCTGCTGTAGACCCATCTAGCTCACCCCAGTTGTAGGGCAATGCAGGCTGAAAGGGGATGCTAAAGGAGTGAGAGCCTTTCACAGTCTGCTCCTTTCCTGTTAGACTTGTACTAGGGAGAGGACTGGCACCCCTGGGCAGTGGGTCAGGTGCTTCTCCAGTACAACCTCAGTACAACCTGAAGCTGAGATAAAATTTATGTCCCAAGACACAGAAACTTTAAATATTTTGCTAGTGTCACACTTGCTTTAAAATAGTGCTGGGACCAGAACTCAGCTTTTCTTTTTATTATAATGCTGTCATCAATTTACTTATAGAAGGACCTAGTAAGAAAAATACATCCTCTTTTTAAAGTTAGATACTAACAAATTTTAAAGAAGTGTTGATAAATTAGGTAGATTCTCTAAAAACATCAACAGGGAAATTACACTTCAGCATTTGGATGGTTAAATAAATGGGAAATCTTACCCAAGAGAAGACTACCTGATATGCCTGTGGTGAAGACTCTTAGAATAAGACATAGCAACCAGTTTTCCAAACTACAGTGCCTCCAAGTGAGTTTCACAGCTGTTTGTATTTACTTATAAGCAGATTTCATGTTCATATCCAACCTTTTGTTCAAATTTTGCTTTACAGTGTATGTTCCTATATTAAGTAAAGGTCATTCGAGTTTAATGCTTCATTATAGCGTATGAACAATGATTATAGAAGGAACTTCTTTAATTACACTAAGATTTCCCATTTATTTGTTGTTCTCTCACGCTCCACGAGTTGCACCCCTTGGACAAGGTCTCTTCCTCACACATCTTTATTTTCATACAGTTCGCAGCTTCCCCTTCACCCTAACTCACAAGGAGAGATTCCTTAACTATGGCCTTATTTTCCCCTTAAAGCTCAGCCGGTAGATGTCTCCATTACTCTCTCATAGCCAAGACCAACATCAGCAAGTAGGTTTTAATAATTTCTTCAACTGACAGCAAGGAAGAGGGTTTAATAATTTGCCTAAAAAGGAGCAGATCCTCAGGAGAATACGTCTCCATCCTACGTCCCTCCCCTGTAGTTTCAGTCAGAAATGAAAACTACTCCCTTCTCCCTCTCTTCCAGGCAAAAGAAAAGGCTGATTTAACTAAGCATGCAAGACGCCAACAGCCTCCTCCCCAGTACGTCCAAGTTTCCTTCGCTCCGAGCCATCGACAGCTCGACTTCTCTCCTCAGTCCGGCCCACCCCTCGGCGCCCACCCCGCGCGGCTCCAGGTCAACAGGGAACACGAGCGGGTGACGGGACTTCGGGGCGGCTGCCTCTCGCGCCGCCGCCGCCTCCCCCGGGCCGGCCGGGTTCAGCACTGGACAGCTCCCGCCCAGCCCCACGAACGCAGTCAGCTGATTGACACGGGCGCCGACCAAACAGCGAACAGGACGCCTCGAAGCCGCCCTACAAGGGTTTGGTTGCGGCCAAGCTGCCACTTTAAACTGGCTTTTCTCCTGAGAGCAGGCAGAGGCGGCAGTGTGGTTTGCGGCCAAACCTAAAGACTCCAGTTAACCAGCCGCCTGGCCCTGTCGACTCCGCAGACACGAGCGTCTGCGCTGGAGCCTGCGCTGCCGGGACCGGCTCCTGCGCTCGCTCGCTCGCGGCGCGGGTGGCTGTGCGCGCTCCGCGCCCGGGCGAGGGGTCGAGGAGGAGCCAGGGCCGGGAGGCGGGAGCGCCCTGCCGCCGCCGGGAGAGATGGAGCAGCGTCCTCGGCGGCCGCGGTGGCAGCAGCAGCAGCAGCAGCAGCAGCGGCGGCGGCTCTCGAACACACCTCAATGAGAGCGGCGGAGGAAGCGGCGGCGCAGAGAGACGTAAGCAGGCTAACTATAGCTGCCGGGAGCGCGAGGGGATGTAACCTGTTCGGCTCAGGGCTGCGAGGTGCATAATCCCGAGCCGGCCACTGTGGAGCGAATGTAGCCAGCACTGCTACAGGTGATTCGATTTCCCGTGCCGGCGGCTTAGCCAGCTGCACCCATTGCGAAACATTATTATTTTAGTCCTTTCGGACCGGATGCCATCTGGAGAAGGGGGAAGACCCCTAGCAAAAGTCTTACTGTTGATAAATTGGCAACCAAAATTTAAAGTCGCTCCTGTTACCTCCTCTCCTCTGTGAGACAGACGGGAGCCATGGCTTGCCCTTTCCTCCTCTGCCTCCTGCTCGCTCAGCTGGGATCGGGAGCTGTTGGCGCCAGCCGCGACACCCCCGGACGGCCGGATCCCCCTCGGGAAAGGACCCTGAGGGGGAAGCAGCACGTCCAGCAGGCTGCTCGAGCCTCCAACGCTGACCCCTCGGCTCCCTGGAGCCGCTCCACCGACGGCACCATCTTGGCGCAGAAACTCGCCGAGGAGGTGCCCGTGGACGTGGCCTCTTACCTCTACACCGGGGACTCCGATCAGCTGAAGCGGGCCAGCTGCTCCGGCCGCTACGAGTTGGCTGGCCTGCCGGGGAAGTCGCCAGCCCTCGCCAGCTCCCATCCTTCCTTGCACGGGGCACTGGACACGCTGACACACGCCACCAACTTCCTCAACATGATGCTGCAGAGCAATAAGTCCCGGGAGCAGAACTTGCAGGACGACCTGGAGTGGTACCAGGCGCTGGTGCGGAGCCTTCTGGAGGGAGAGCCCAGCATCTCCCGGGCGGCCATCACCTTCAGCACCGAGTCGCTGTCCCCGCCCGGCCCGCAGGTCTTCCTCCAGGCTACGCGCGAAGAGAGTCGCATCCTGCTCCAGGACCTGTCGTCCTCCGCCCACCACCTGGCCAACGCCACCCTGGAGACCGAGTGGTTCCATGGCCTCCGGCGCAAGTGGAGGCCCCACTTACACCGCCGTGGCTCCAATCAGGGGCCCCGGGGCCTGGGCCATAGCTGGCGGCGCAGGGACGGGCTCAGCGGGGACAAGAGTCATGTCAAGTGGTCGCCACCGTATCTGGAGTGCGAGAACGGGAGTTACAAGCCCGGGTGGCTGGTCACTCTTTCCGCCGCCTTCTATGGATTGCAGCCTAATCTGGTCCCTGAATTCAGGTAGGGAGAGGGGGAAAGGGCAAAAGGCAAAGCGGTCCTTCCGGTTTTGCGGGTAGGGCGCGTGCGCGTGTGGAAAGAACACTCAGCTATCTGTGACACGGGTCTCCCTCCTTAGAGCAGAGATCTGGGCTGAGGGACGCCCCAGAGGAGCTCATGTGCTTAGGGGCTAGAAGCACCCCACATCTGTCAGCTTCAGGGACTCGGAGAAAGCCTTTCTCTTAGATGAGGGGCAAGGAATGGGGTCACTGGGTAAAGCTGAGATACATCTGCTGTTCTGTGCTTCCCCCCAGCCCCGGGATAACAAGGAAGGGAGTACCTCGTTAGGGGGTGCCACTGAACTCTGTGAGCTTGGGGTGCACCTGCCAGGAGGACTGGCAAGCAGCATATGACAGGGGAGCAGGAGGGAGAGAGTTTCTCGTGTCTGCCACTTCGGGGGATCCTCTGCCTGCTTCCTGCGCTGTTTGGGGGCACCAGTCTGTTGTTAGTCAACTACCACAGCGTACAATTGAACCTGTGCTCTCCCCTGGGCCGTTCTGGCCACGCAGCAGTGAGTCACTCTCAGCAGCAGAGCCTCGGCACTTTGGTCAGTGTGTTCCTTTCACTTGGCTTCCCCCCCTCCCAATCCGTCTCCCCTTGCTTGCTGCCTTCTTTTATATTTTTTTACTTATTTATTTTTTGCTTGCTGCCTATTTGCTCCAGTTCCCTAAGTGTTCTCCAACCCTTCACACACACACTTTATAAATGAAACTACTTGAGTTATCTCAGGGAAAGAACAAATCAGTTCTAAACAAATTCACTCAGGCAGTTTGGAGCGAACTCAAACTGTTCTGCATTTGCTGCCTGGAGGTACAGCATGGTGTTTGACCAAAGCTGAGAATTTGCAAATCTGCAGGTTGCAACTTCTGCCCTGGGAAGTGCCTGGCCTTCATGGTCAGAAACTTTTAGAAGCAGCTTTTAAGAATGGATGCAAGAGGGGGGAGAACCAAGATGCATCATGTACAGGTACAAAATAAATGTTTTGAATGTGAACACTGTATGTAAAATGTACCAATACATGTTGTTGGTTACAAAAAAAAAAAAAAAAGAATGGCTGCAAGGAAGAAACAGCAAGGAAAGAGTAGAAACCTGAGAGAGATTTTAAAGAGGGCTACAAATTGATTGGGATCCTCCCCAATTCCCATGGTGGGAAGCTCTGGAAAGAAGGTCTGAGGGGCTGGGTTGCCTGGAAACTTTGCGTAGGGGTTGTTTGGTTTGGGTTTGCTCTGGCACAGCAGGGACAGAATGTGGAACTGCTGAAAGATACCAGGCCAAGTACTGGACAGGCAAATAAGGAGTCATTAGGTTGTGTGTGCATGTGTGTGTGGTGGAGGGCAATGTCATTGGGCCTCAAGTAAGTTGCTTAACCTCTGTGGGCCTCAACTATGTATCTATCAAGTGACAGATGTGAACTTGTCTCTAGAGACTCAGACAGTTTTACAAAATCTGTACCTTGTAATGCTGGCAACATTTGAGAAGGCATAAATGAAAAGCAGCCCCCTTTGATTCTTTATGATCTTCCTGATAGAGAGAGAGAGAGAGAGAGAGAGAGAGAGAGAGAGAGAGAGAGAGAGAGAGAGAGAGGGTGTGTGTTGCTTTTAAAGAATCTATCTTAAACCAGTATAAATTTTCTGCTTTCAGGATAATCTAATTTCCTCCTGATTCCTGTAGGATCCTATTAGTAAGAGCTGAGCCCAGCTTTGAATCTTTGCCATATTATTTGCTCAAGAGAATGACTAGCAGATGTCATTCATTGCTACTAAACTGTGGCCTTTAGCTGAGCATTCTCAGGGATGTATCTGTCTATCAATCTATCTGTCCATCCATCCAGCATTTACTCTTTACCAGACTCTGTGAACTGCTTTGCATGCACTATCTTGGTAAATCTTCACAATAATCTTGAGTCAGATTTTATTATTTTCCCTATTTTAAAGGACAGAAATTTTAAACACATAGGGGTTAAGCTTCTTGCCCAAGTTTGTACAACAGTTAAATAGTAGAGCAAGGACTTAATCCCACATCATTCTTTTCACCTCTGTGCTAAACTGTTTCTGCGAAGGTGGCTTAGGGGTGCTGCATAAACAGAAGTGTGTTTTTGCTGGGTGTGGTGGTAAATGCCTGTAAGCCCAGCTACTCAGAACACTGAGGCAAGATGATTGCAAGCTCAAGGCCAGCCTGAGCAGCTTAGTGAGGAGACTTAGTCTCAAAATAAAAAATGAAAGGGGCCGAGGATGCAGCTTAGTGGTAGAGTGCTCCTGGGGTCAGTCCTCAATACAAAAAAAGCATATTTTATAGGGTTATAATTATGGGACTGGGCATGAAAACCAGTCATTTTCAGAACTCTTTCTCTTAAAGATCAGGAAGCACAAGTTACCTAAATGAACTTGGTGCCTTCTTCCAGCCAAGGTGAAAGGCTGAGAACACAGAGTCTGGGGTTATGGAGGCTGGCACACCCCCTACACATTCTTCGATGGTGTTCAGTAAATTGTTTTTCTTGTTTTTTTTGTGAAGAGCTTTCATTGTCATCAGTGGTGCTTTTTAGGCAAGGCACAAAGCCAGGCCACTTAGTGTCTGGCTCACTACAGAAGCCGGGTGGTCTTGACAGCTCCACCAGGAGCAGAGTAAGTGCTGCTGTGAGCACTTTTGTCCCTGTCTTGTGCTCCTCCAACATTACAGTAAAGGTTTGCCTGGATGCTAATTATAGGGACTAGAAGACCTCTTATAGGGAGCAGATCATTCCACCTGTTGTTTCTTAAAGAAGTAGGACTAGAGAAGTGACTTGTCCAGAAACTCATATATCAAGTTTGTAGCAATAACAGAAGCAGTACAGAGGCCTTTCGCATTGGGTTCATACTATGTTTATTAAGTATACACTGAAAGCATATTTCTGGGCCTGTCTGGACCTCCACACACAACCTGAGTTGGGGACATATCTTGTCCTTTATCATTTTCTTTTAGGAGAAAAAGTGAGGAAAAGCCCACAGATTATAGCTGTTGAAGCTTTTTTGTTTGGTTGGTTGGTTGTTTTTGAACCGGGGGATCAAATCCAGGGGCACTCTACTATTGAGTACATCATCATTCTTTTCTTTTTTATTATTACATTTCGAGGTTTTTTAAAAAAATTTTTTTCCAATACAGAGTAGTGATATTCATTTTGGGGAACTGGTACATGCATATAACATATCTTGATCATTTTTGATACCTTTACTCCTCGCTCCCTCTCCTCTTCCCTCCCCCAACCCCCTTCTCCATCTGCAAAAGTCCTCCTTCTTGATTCCAAACTTATTTATTTATTTGTATTTTAGGTTTCACATGGAAGAGAAATCATGCAATACTTAACTTTGTGTCTGACTTTCTTTGCTTAGCATTGTAGTCTCAAGTTCCATCCATTTTCCTATCAAAGACATGATATTATTCTTTTTTATGGTCAAACAATATTCCATCATGTGTATATACCACATTTTCTTTTTTTTAAAAAGATTATTTTCTGATGGGTATCCAAGCTTTTTCCAGAGAACTGTGAACTGAGTTGCTATTAGTATGTGTTTGTAAAGACAGGGGCTTGCTTTACAATCTAGGTTGGTATTGAACTTGCTATGAAGCTTGAGATCTTCCTGTTTCAACTTCCTAAGTGCTGGAATGGCAGGTGTGTGCCACCACATCTGGCTTTTATTTTTGATTTTGAGACAAGGTCTCATTAAGTTGTTCAGGTTGGCCTTGAACTTGCTGTCTTCCTGCCTCAACTTCCCAAGTAGTTGAGATTACAAACATGTCACTGCACCAGGCTCATTTGTTGACTTTTAAAGAAAAGGAGTATATTATATATCTTACACATTTTAGATAAGATTTGAGTGGGCCTTTTTCTTCTCTTCATTAGCATTAAAGGAAAAAGTTGTTTTGTTGTTGATGTTTATCACCTAAGGTATATATTCTAAAATTCTACAACATAGGAAAATAATATTAGACAGGTATAGTAAAAGAGTAAGCTTGAAATAAAATGTTTTGGAAACCAATATTAGGAGCCTGACTCATGATTTTAATAGTGTTTCGAACATTTAGAGCATTATTTGCAAAAAGCCTTACTCATAATAAAAATCTATTAATAATGATTTACTTATGGAAGAAAAAAAGGAGTAGAACTTTGTAGTTAAAACTTTCATTTAAGGTCAATTAATAATTTCCTGGATCTTATGTGTAGGATTCAGACCTATTTTTTTGGTGGTGCTGGGGACTGAACTCAGGGCCTTGTGCTTCCTAGGCAAGTACTGTACCACTGAGCTAAATCCCCAACCCCAGGATTCTGATATTTAAATTACATTATTTTTTTAAGCAAATATAAATCCATAATGTGAAGTCCAAAGTGCTGAGGAGAACCTGGTCAACTACCTTCTTATATTACTGTTTATCACTATAAAAAGACCACTGCAAACAAATTTTTCCCTTGAGTTTCAGAATGACACAAGTATTTTAAAAGTTAAAACCTGGCATAAGGCACATGTAGGAAAAGAAGGCTATTATTCATTTTTTCTTAAAATAAGTGGTAGTAATTTCTCTTAACTAAATGACCCTTGATCCTTTTATTATAGACCGATAATATTTTAGGTCTCATTGTTTATCTTAGCAAAAAAGAAAGAGTAATAATTTAAGGTACACTGTAAATGTATTTTTGCTTAATGACATTAAATGTGTAGGCGTAATGTTTTCTTTAAGTTTAGAGTTCTTTGGTTTGCCTAGGAATTTTTGTTCATGGAAATTGAAGTACTGGAGGGTTGGATCTCATTTTGGTAAGTGCATAAATGTCTTTCTGGTGGTGGTTGGAAGTGTTCAGTGCCTGTGGTGAAAAGATAGTTAAGTGTTTGTTATATTTGAATAAAGATGAGTTTCTTTGAGAGTTAATTCTTTCTTGATAAGCTGAAAGAAACTGTGGAATTAATTTGGTTTCATCTTCTCATTCTGCAGTAGAGGGAATTGGGACCCAAAGAGCTAAAGGAATTTCCTAGAAGGGGCACAACTCTTTAATGGTAGGTTAGAATTAAGAGAAACCAATATTTATTGAGTGCCTACTACATATTACATGCATCACACACACCACTGCATTTAATTCTTAGAATCCTCAGGTAGTTACAACTTCAGAAAAGCTGAGAAACTGCCCAAGGTAACAGAGCTAATAAATTAGGGAACCCAAATCAAATTTAGATTGATCTAGCTATGAAGTCTGTGTAGTCCTTTCATTACTGTAGCTATTTTTTTTTTATTTTAAACCAAGAGCATGTATTGGTACATTCTACATACATTGGTCACATTCATTACATTTATTCTGTACCTATACATGGCGTAGCTATTTTTTATTTCTTGATTTCCTCGATTTTGTTTTTACCTTTTAACAAAAATGTAAGATGGTGCTTGTGGAAATGAATCAATATATTTGGTTCAAATAAGTAAAATATACTTATTCCTTTTTGGCCACTCATACAATTAAATATGTTGGGCAGTGAGAAGAATATAGATTTGAGTTAGAACTTTGCCAGTTTTGTCTCTGGCTGGCTTCTACTATCTGTGTGGAAATCGGTTTCAGCCTAATTAAAATGTGATTATAGGCCTGATGTCCTCTACGTGCCTTTGTAACTCTGTTTTGTGTGTTTTTACATGGGGTAACCAAATGATCAAGTAGCTTTGGGCACAAGGCTGATGCACATAAATCCAAGAGTTATAGAAATGATAGTGGAGGGGGAGGGAAGAATGTCAGACCTGGAGTTTGACTTTATAATGGTCATTTACTCATAGAACATTTACAGAAAGTCTAATCAATATGTACTGAATTATGTATAGACTAATGGAAACTAGAACTTTATTTCAAAATAATTAGCATGATCTGAGTTTCTAGATCTGGAAAGAGCCCCTGAAATTTACTTAAAGTCAATATGAGATTAATTTCACAGATCTCTACACTAAGGAACTCAGGATACCTCTATAATTTCCCTAAAGATAATCAATATTTGGACATTTGGAGTGCTTTACTTTTAAAAACAATCCATTTTCAATTTTCCTTTACAGTTGGCTTTAAAATTTCAAAAAGAGCTATTTATTGTGGTGCAGCAGTGGTACAGGATTGTCTTGCCATTTTCTAGAATATGCATTTGAAAGCAGAAGTGGGATTTCCAGGACTGCAAAATAAATTAAAACAGTATATGCCTACTCTCGAGAGAGGAAATTGGTGCCCTCACTAGACTGATTTTACAATCTCAACTTCTGAATAAGCCAAATGCTTCTTTCAATTTCAGAAAGACAGCCATTTGTTAGACTCTGTCCAAGTTTCAAGTCTATCTTTCTTCAGAGTGCTATTGAATTTAACAGACACTGCATTTTAGGATTATTTTTTTAATATACTGGGATGCCAAGAAGCATGTTGTTAATGTTGGCTTGTACTTTGTTGGCAGAGCAGCATTTGGGCCTTATCTGTTTTCTCTGTTTAGTTCTGGTTTGGTGTTTGAAGGGTCATTTAAGCTGAGTGACTGATACAGCATATTAGGATTTGGATTTTTGATAACTTTGGCAGCTTGTTGGTTATTGTGTATAAATAGGCAGCTCACTGATGCTGCTTCAGGACTTTAAATCCAAGAATATTACTCACCTCACAGCAGTGTCATGTGCATCAGTGGGGCTTGTTTTGCTGGTCTTTTCACCTTACCTCTTTTTCAGCTTCGAGGAGCAATTCATTGCTCTGTAGAGTTTTCACTTTGGCTGGGCATTTATTCACCCAACTAGTCTTTCTTCCTACAGAAAACAAAACAAAACAAAAATGATTGATAAAAAATATGTAGAGTTGAGGGTGGTGGCACATGTCTGTAATCCCAGCACTCGGGCAGGCTGAGGCAGGAGGACCGTAGGTTTGAGTCTAGCTGGGCAATTTAGCAACTTAATGAGATCCTGTCTCAAACAAAATATAGCAAAACAATACAGAACAGCCTAAAAGGGACTGAGATGTAGTTTCATGCAGAGGTCCCAAAGTACCACAAAAAAGTCTTTCAGTCCTCTCTTCTTTCCTACAATGAGAAACCTAGTATAAGAATCATGACTGAATTTATTTTGTATACCTAAGAATATAACAGTGCCTTAAAATAAACACAGGATACGTCTAGTTTTCATCATCTTCATTATAGGTAGAGTTTATAGGAAATACAGATGAACTCAAACGTGATTTAACTTCCAGATTGAAAATTTTTTTTTCAAATAAAAATCCAATTACCCATCTTTTTGCCCAAGAAGGCAGTCTCTCTTCACCCATGCACACACCTATAGAGTTATTAATACTGATAACTGAGTCCAGGTTTTATTCATTGAAATATTTTTTGTAACTCTGCGCCATTAAAAATATAACTAAAATACTGAGTGTGGTGGCACATGTCTGTAATCCCAGCACTTGGTAGGCTGAGGCAGGAGGAGTGCCATAAATTCCAGGCCAGCCTGAGTAGCATAGTGAGTAGCATAGTGAGTTCAAGACCAGCCTGCCCTACAAAATGAGACTCTGTCTCAAAAAACAAAAACAAACAAACAAGAAACTAAAACAAGACAAGGAAGAATTTTTTTCTTACCCTGTCCAATTAACAAAGAACAAGCATCCCCATAATTTAAACCTTAGTATTTCTTTTTTGAACTTTTAATTTTTTTTTATTATTTTTTACCAAGAACATGTATTGGTACATTGCATACATAATGATCATAATCAACATGGTTATTTTGTACCTGTACATGATACATCTTGGTTTTCCCCTCTCTTCCCCCCTTCCCCTCCCCTCCCTTCCATTCACCCACCCCTCCCTATTTGCAATAAGTGTAACTACACTTTACCATTTTTTCCCCC
>PVJO010027809.1:6402-19216 GCA_004026905.1 Hystrix cristata
GCTATTTGCAACAGGTTTATTTACATTTTTCCATTTTTTCCCTTTCAGCTTACTTTTCTTTTAACCTTCCTTCTTTTTCCCCCTTCTCCCTATCTAGTTCTCCTCTCTTTTGGAAACTATCTTTTTTTTTTTTTTACTTAATATCTATTATACCTCTTTGTCCTTATTTACACTTATGGTTTCTCATATCTGAGAAACAATTCAATGTGTATTCATCAGTGTCTGATTTATTTCACTTAAGAGTATGTTCTCAAGGTGCATCCATTTACCTACAAATGTCTCTAGTTTATCCTTTTTTACAGAGAAGTACTCCATTGTGTAGAAAAACCCATCTCCCTTATTCATTCATTATTTGTTGGGCATTTAGGTTGTTTCCAAAACTTAGCTATTACAAATTATGTTGCTATGAACATGGTTGTGCATATATCACTGTGGTGTGATGCTTTTAATTCTTCTAGGAAGATACCAAGCAGAGGAATAGCTGGGTCAAATGGAACTTCTAGTTGTAGTTTTCTGAGGAAACACTGATTTCCACAGTGGTTGGACCAGTCTACATTCCCACCAACAGTGGAGGAGGGTTCCTTTTTCCCTGCAGCCCCACCAGCACTTGTTATTGGTTAATTTCTTGATAATAGCTGTTCTTTTTGGAGTGACATGGTATCTTAGCATTGTTTTGAACTGCATCTCTCGAATGACCAATGATGTTGAACACTTTTTCATATATTTATTTGCTATTTTTATTTCTTTGTCTGAGAAATGTTCATTCATTTCAGTTCAGATACCCATTTTGGGAATGGGTCTTTAAATTTGGGGGCGTTGATTTTTTTTGAGTTCTTTATATATTCTAGATGTTAGACCTTTGTGTGAGGGACAGCTGGCAAAAATTTTTTCCCCACCTGTGTGTTTTTGCCCCTATGTATTAGTAATTTCTCTTGGTCTGCAAAGGACTTTTAATAGGATGTGGTCCCAAGCATTGATTCTTTGTATTGTTTCCCATTTAGTCTGGGTTCTGTTAATAAATATTTTTCCTACCCCTATGTCTTCGAGAGTTCTTCCTATTCTATTCTCCAGGAGATTTAGTGTTTCTGTTTTAATGTTTAGATCTTTGATGCATTTTTATTTTAGCTCAGTACATATTGAGAGACACATATCTACTTTTAGTTTTCGGCATGTGGCAAGCCAGTTTTTCCAGCACCATTCATTAAAGAGTCTATGTTTCTTCCAGGAAGACTATTAGGCTCCTTTGTTGAAGATGAGGTATTTGAGTGTGTTTGAAGTTGTTTCTGTATCTTCTAGCCTCTTCCATTGGTCCTCGGGTCTGTCTTCATGCCAGCACCATGCTGTTTTTATCACAGAAGCTTTATAATACAATTTCAAGTGGGGGACTGTGATGCCCCCTGCCTTATTCCTGTTGCCCAAAATTGTTTTTGCTATTCTTGGTCTCTTGTGGTTCCAGATGAAGTTCATGATTGTCTTTTCTAATTCTTTGAAGTATGTTGGTGGTATATTAATTGGGATTGCATTAAATCTGTATAGTAATTTAGGAAGTATGGCATTTTCACTATGTTGGTTTTTCCTACCCATGAACATGGGATGTCTTTCCATTGTCTGAAATCACTTTCAATTTCCCTTTTTAGAGTACTGTAGTTTTGAATGAAAAGATCTTTTACTTTCTTTGTTAGATAGAATCCTAAGTATTTCATTTTTTTTTGAAGCTACACATATTACAATAGCATCAAAAAATATGTATAGCTTTAAAATCAGGTTAGATCAGTTTATCCACAAAAACACTTATCAAAAGTTTATGCATTCTAAATGTTGAAAACATTCAAAATCATCATGAGGTTCACCTTAATACTGTTTTGTTTTATGGAGCAGTGGGGTGCAACTGAGAAGCTCAAACAGCTAAGCAATCACTCTTAATAATTTAATTAATTATTTTCTCCTGCTTTGATTGGATTATAGGACATTTACTTTACAGCACACTGTAGTTGTGACTCACTTCAATTTTGCATATATACCATGTACCTGCTGTTTGAAGCTATAGATTATGCAATATATTGAGGAAAAATAGGAATTCCAGTCAGAGACAGAACAGTGCATACCATAGAGGAGCAGATACAATGATTACAAAGCTTTCTTTGTTCTTTGTAGCACATGGAAGCAGGAAATGACTCACAAAACTCATAATTTCATCTTCTGAGGTTTTCAGAGGACCCAGAGCTGCAGCCTGTCCTGTTTGGACTTTTCCTCTCCATGTACCTGATCACCATGCTCGGGAACCTGCTCATCGTGCTGACCACCATCTCAGACTCCCGCCTGCACACGCCCATGTACTTCTTCCTCTCCAACCTGTCCTTCGTGGACATCTGTTTCACCTCCACCACGGTGCCAAAGATGCTGGTGAACATCCAGACACAGAGCAGTGTCATAACTTATGAAGGCTGCCTCACTCAGACTCACTTTTTTCTGTTATTTATAGTTTTGGACAACTTCCTCCTGGCTGTGATGGCCTATGACCGGTTCGTGGCCATCTGCCACCCCCTGCACTACATGGTCATCATGAGGCCCTGGCTCTGTGGCTTGTTGGTCTTGGTGTCCTGGATCATAAGTGACCTGAATTCCTTATTGCATAGCTTAATGGTGTCAAAGCTGTCCTTCTGCACAGACTTGAAAATCCCACACTTTTTCTGTGAATTTGATCAATTAATTCTTCTCGCCTGTTCTGATACAGTTCTTAATGACACAATGAAATATATTGCAACTCTCCTGCTGGGCGGCTGGCATCCTTTACTCCTATTCTAAGATAGTTTCCTCCATATGTACAATCTCATCCACTCAGGGGAGGAATAAAGCACTTTCCACCTGTGCATCTCACCTTTCAGTTGTTTCCTTATTTTATGGCACAAGCCTAGGTGACTACTTTTGCTCTGCTGTTAACCAAAACTCACCCTCACGTGCAACAGCCTCAGTGTTGTACAATGTGGTCACCCCCATGCTGAACTCCTTCATCTACAGTCTGAGGAATAAGGACATGAAGAGGGCTCTAAAAATACTTGTTGACATGGAAAGTGTATGAGAATCTATTTTCCAGGGACTAAGAAATTTCTGTTGATCACAGTAGTTCATGATTCAGAGCAAATATTGTTCTTTTAGTTTTTTCTATTGGCATACATCGCTATGCCTAATAAGTATAATTATTGTGGGAGTTGAAGCTATTTTGATCAAATTGTTTAAGGGAATTTTTTGTCCTTTTTTCTTTTCTGGAGTTTCTCTTGATTTCAAAATTCTGTAAAATTAATGCAACTCTACTCATTAAGAACTCTATTATACCTGACATTTAACACTACTTTTCTTTTTCATCTAATAGATTCTTAATGCTGTTTTCAATCATTAAATGCTATATGAAATAAATCAGATACACAAGTTTCAATATCACATGGTTTCTCTTATATGAAAAATCCAAAATATAAATAAAGAGCAAGTTAAAAGATAGATAATAGGAAGTGAAAAGATGGGTCATTCTGAAACTGGAAGAAGATCAAGAGATGAAGTGAGTGAGGATGGAGAAGAGGGTAATGGAATGGAAAAATAGTTATGATGTGTTATGTACAAGTATCAGCTCCATACAGGGAATGTAATAATCATGTACTGAAATCATGTACTAATAAAAATGTGAAGAAAAATATTTTAAAGTTAGAAATACAAGAATCTGCTTTTGTCCTTTGATCACTTGATTTCTTAAATGAAATGTTATCTCAACTGCCATAATTCATGCTAACTTAATTTTTTTAACTAAACATTACAATAATTTGTTATATTCCTATGAAAACAACAATGGTAAATCAGGCCATTTATATAGTTTTGTTTTAGAGGAAACATATAGAAATCACAGATTTGCAATTTTAGATCCATCAGTCGGTAGAGTATAACAGTTTAATGTGGTTTATAACAGATTATTGAGTTTTATTCCATTTGTTAGGATTCCATTTCCTTACTCAGCTTGGTATTCACAAAAGCTACCATAGTCACTGGCAAAAACTTATGAAATACAAGCCTCCAAAGACTTCTAAATGGAAACACAAATTTTAATTGATTGATTAAATTTGCCTCACTTCAGAGAATTTAAATGTGCAGAGGTAAAAACATCTGTATTACATATTATATTTCTAAAAAGTAATTCAATTTTTTCTATAAGTATAATTTTTCAGGTGTGTAACATTGCTGCCTATGTGTAAGAATGTTTAATCACTCATCATTTACTGGAGCATTTTATGTTTTATTGTGAACTTAGCTTTCAGTTTCTTCTTGAAATCTCCCAGTACCATGCTGAAATATGAATTCCTTTACATTTTTACATGAAATAGTCTCCCCTTTCTAAATTTTGTCATAATCACTAGAGAGGTAATGAAATAAAATCAACAATATCACATAGCTATAAATGTACTTCATGCTCAGAAATCATTTTGATCTCTTTGATAGTAAGATGATTCACAACAGCTTGCATTGTTCCCCGGTTATATCGTAAATCTGCCAGAAGCATCCATATTCTTTTGCCTGGAAACTAACTTCTAGGTGCTCATTTTCAAATACAGCTATGTCAAATAAGCATAGATTTTTTATAGACATGTTCTTTAATTGTTAGAGGAAATGCCAAAAATATAAAGGCGCTAAGTGTCATAACTGCCTTCACTTCCATTTCTTTTGGTAATTTAATAGTTACCTATGGGTGTGTAACCCTTCCTAAGCAAACAGCATACTACAACGCTTTTATACTTGATGAGAATTCATTGTGACCCATTATTCCGACCTCACCGTCTCCCTTAGGTATCTTTAGCTGGGTGTAGTCAGTAGAGGAGTCTGTGTCTATCTTGAGTTGACTTCCTAATAGCAAAGCATCTTCGTGTTGTATGATCAGGCTGGCTCAGGCTGGAATAATTGGATTCATCTTCACATGTCTTTCTGTCTTCCAGCTGGCTCGCCTGGCATGTCATGGGCATGTGGCACTATTCCATGACAGAACAATTAAAATCCCTCCTGAGCCACCTTAGACACACTGTCCATCCACCACATGCGTCATTCCCTTCTCTGGAACATGAGGTGCACTGTGTGCAGCATGAAGAAGAAGATAATTGGGCCCATGGTTGCCACTGGCTTCCCGTCCAAATTCAAAAGGCTCCAAGGCAGAAAGTGCATGATGGAAAGACTAGGAGGAGGGCAGCTGCTCAAATCAAGGCAGCCAGATAGCACAGAGAGAAAGAAAGTTTTAGTGTTACATCTGTATTCTTCAGCATGATAGGCATATAGTTTTCTTTGCCTTTCTCTTGATTTAGAGAAATGAGGACCTTATAGAACAAGTTCAGAAGCAATCCCAGGTCTTCGACATTTGGAAAGGTTTCAGGAAAATTGGTATTATTTCTTCTGTAAAATTTCTGAAGAAGTCATCAGAAAACCATCATAGTATAGGCTTTTCCTACATGGGAGACTTTTATTTATGAGGCATTCTCCACACTCTTGATTGAAATGCTCAGAGCTCCAATTCTCCCCAGTTCCATTCTGGTACACTGTATGTGTCTGGAGATTTATCCATTTCTTCTGTGATTTCCAATGCGCTGTATAACTGTTCACACAGGTTTCTTAGGATTTTTGTGTTTTTGTGATACCAAATGTAATATCTTCACTTTCAGTTCTACTCCCTTTATTTTTGCCTTTGATCTATTTTGTTTGGTTAGACTTGTTTGGGCTTCATAAATTTTTTTATATTTTCAGTAGACCAATACAGTTTTGTTGATGAATTTTATTGCATTTCTAGTCTTGAGTTCATTTATTTTTCCCCCACTTTATTTTTATTTCCTTCTGTAACTTGCAAATTGCAAATATTTATAAGGTAAAGTTTTATGTCTCAACCTATATATAAATATGTACTTACAAAATCAATGTAACTAACATTTTTATCTGTGGATCATCACTTTGTGTTTGGAATTCTAAGCCTCTTCACTTCTAATTACTGAAAAAATATAGTAGGTATCTGTGGAATATGCCACGTACTCTGCTTTAGAACACTAGAGCTTATTCGTTCTAATGGGATTTTGATACCTTTTCGGAAACTTCCATATATACTCTCCCCATGACCCTTCATAGCCAATATTTAATTCCCATATGTAAGTCATGAATGAGAAACGGGATTGTAAAAATCATTTATGAAATACAGAACAAATTATACCAGGGAAGAAACAGGCAAGTGAGCAAAATAATCAAAGTATGCTATATGCATGCATGTAGATAGAAAATGCACCCCAATGTATATGTCTAATGTGCACCAAGAAAAATATTTTCAAAAGAGTTGTGTGCATTTTATCAGAGAAGACAGAAGTATAAACATATTTATTCAGCAACCGAGACATGGAATCCACTATCCACCACATAATATCACATCTAAGTAGGCATTCCTGGTTGAGAAGACCTTAAAATGCCCACTCTTGTTTTAAGCCTGGAACACAGACTTGCTACTCAATAATCAAAGTACCGTGTGGTCCAGCAATCCCACTGCTAGGTAAATGTACAAAGGAAATGAAATTAGCCTCTTGAGGAGACATCTGCACTTTTCTATGCATTCCTGCATTATTTAAAATATCCATGAAATATTGGGCTGAGGATATTGTTCAGTGGTACGGAAATGGAATCCATTTGTATGTTTACCACAGATGAATAGATAAAGAGGAACATGATTAAGTCAATAAATGGATGAAAATTCTGACATTACCTACAGCATAGAAGTAATTCTCTTAAATAAAATAGAGTAAACAGAGAAAGACAAGCGTACATAATCTCACATGTGAAACTTATAAAGCTATTTTTAGAAAATAGTAGAATATACACTATACATGACAGACGTTATCTGAGGGATGTTTAGGGACATATTGGTCAAAAGATACAAATTTTGGGGCTGGGGATTAAGCTCAAGTGGTAGATCATTTTCCTTGTAAGCACAAGGCCCTGAGTTTGATCCCCAGCACCCTTCACTTCCCCTCAAAAAGATATGAATTTTTTACCTAAGTGGAACAATTTTAAATGTTCTACTATACAATGCGATGACTTAATTTAATATCCTGAAAAGTAATACGTAGATAGTAAGTGTGACTGCAGTGGAAATGAGAAGTATATGAACAATGCAGAGGTAAAGTAGATATCAATAGTAATGGCACAATTATGGTAAATTTACATATTTACCTTAAGTAAATACATTTTTGTGTTTCATTCACAAAAATGAAGAGTGGTCCACCAACCACTTCAAGAAACCGCAATATCATCGTAGGTATAGTTAAAAATATATAATTCCTCAACCAGCACACCTCTGTCAAATGATCTGTAGCGAAAACTGTCACTTTGTAATGGACAAAATACTAATGATGGAATAATTTATGTAAGGCAGGAGATTTTGCAGAGAGGAATAAACACTGATTTCACCCACTTTTTAACCTGCTCCCTTGGGAACATATAATGAGGAGGAATCTTTTTCTCCCTACTCATACCAGTGTCCCACAGGAAAACCTGGTGCTCAGAGGTGGTAGCAACAATTTGAAATGCACCTGCCGAGCAGAGTTTCTGGGCTATAAGTAGATTCCCTGAAGTGTCCCTCTCAGGGTACAGTCTTAGGCTGGACAGGACATGGTGGCTCCCTTGGAGGGCTAAACCTGGCAGGGAAACTATTATTCTATTGCTTCACCTCTTCTTGTGGCCTTGTATGGGACAGAATCTCAGTCTCCATCACCAACTGTCCAAGGAGGGACTCACATTTCCTTTCAGCCTCTTCCCAGAGAAGCCACCTGGGTGAGCCTGCCGCCTCTGTAGTTTCTGTAAGAAGGTTCATCGGGAAGGGGGCTGTTGATTTCTAAGTGAAGTCACCTGAGAACCAAGACGACATGGCCTGGGGCTGAATAGTTGTGTTTGTTTGCTGGCTTGAGTGTTTAATGGAAAACTTATCTACTATTTTAAAGAGAAAAGTGTCTGTGCATAGATCTTTGCTGATCATTGTGGATGGAATAAAGTCCAGTCAGATGAGAGTGAATGAAATAGTGGTGTGTAATATTTCCCATAAAATTAGAACATATCGCAGGGATTTAACATCAGTTGTGGGAGTAGAAAGAATGAGTATTTGTGGGGTTATGTATTTAAGTGAGGGAATATATTCTTGAATTATGGAGTATAGTTGAGTCTTTCTTAAATTCATTACAAAGATTAGACTAATGAATTCCGTACAAACAGTAATTTAGAAGAGTTTGTGAGACTAACAACTTTCAGTGTCTTCTTACTGGGTATTCACAAGAAGACAAAAGGCTTAATTTGATAGCAGAGATAAAAGTAAAGGTACCTTTATATTACTGTTCTCATTACAACTGAGGTAGAATGTGATTTCATTTTCTTATGTCACTTTGCTTTGCAGTTAAAATTGCTTTGTGCAATTTTTTGTTTTTAAGTAGATGGAATATTTTTATCGTTGAATTTAGTTCTTTCAAATGAAGCACTTTTTTTCCCCTGTTGCATGAAATCTTTTTCTTACATATTTACATATATACCTCTGGGGACATGTGAAACCATACCAGCTTTGTGTTTGTAGTCAAAACTACCAGTTACAATCTAAACACATCTTTTGCCATTGCTGTGTAAATTTGACAACTTCCTCTGTATTAGTAGTAACTTCCCTTTGTACCTTCTGCCAACTTTATTGCACATGTGCGTCCTTATTACTAGCAATTTGTTTTCGTGATTGTTTCTATTTTTATAAGTAGTCATCATCTTTCTTCTAATGTCTAGAAAAATAAAAATTTTACATTAACCTAAAGATTCCTAACATTTCAATCACAACCAGAATTTTTTGTATCAAAACTTCATTGTATTTTCATTTCTTTACAATTCTTATATTCAGCAATGTGTAGTTACTGTGTGGTTACTAAGCAAGATAAAGCTGACAATAAAACTCGCTGAAGGATATGTTAAGAACTCATACTGGAAGCTGCTTGATTATTTCACGTGAAATTATTGCTTATGTTCTAGGCATTTTTGTCTTGAAATATAGTGCTGTTGTGATTATTATTTTTTATCTTTTCAGTGAGAATTGATTTAAAATTATCATTTAATTTTATTGAATGTAGTTCTGAAATGATTTCATTATCTGATCATTATTCTTAAGGTATGAACTATAACACTTTACCTGTTTTAATAACCTCTAAAACTTTATCATCCTTGTAGAAACACAAAACTGAAGAAAGCAGGTATGATCTCTGTCCAATTCGACGTTACCTTATTATGGAAATTAGGCTGTGATCAAATAAATTCATGCATTTTATAATGTCTGCAGAAGTAAACCTTGTGAAGAAAGAGTGTAAATTGTCATCACATTTGCAGGATTTTACACACAGTCTTGTAGCCCAAACAGGTCTCGTAAAAGGGACATCTGAGTAATTGATTTCAAATTCTGAATAATCCCAATGGTGTGCCGCAGACACTACTTTGCAGAAAGTTTGATGAACATTTCTGTATTGAGTTTATCAAGGACTTTTATCTGGCTTTTCCTACATGCACACTGTTTTTCTAGCCAAGCATGACTCCTTTCAGACAGAAACTGTAAGTTTAGCAAAGAGCAGGAAGTAAGGAACGATGCACATTTATACTCTTGATGACTTTAAAGCCAATATCATAAGAAGCATAATTTCACATTTGTATTCAAAGTTTCAAACTCACAGACTTGTGGAATGAAATGCTGGCATCCGTGGAGGGCATAAGAGGAAATATCATTTATTTCCTAATGATCATAAATAAATTAGTTATATGAAATAATTAAATCATAGGTACCTGTTGTACAGAAAAGTGCCTAGTACTAACAACATGTCTCTATGGACGACAAAATTAACTGTGAGAAAAATCTCATTTGAGCACCTTTATCATAAATAAAGAGACAGAGGAGAGCCACAAAAAGATGCTCTGGGCAGTGACTGCTGGGTCGTCAACAATGACTAAAGTGATGGGATAACCAGGGTTTGCAGATCTCTGAACTCATTACTTGTACATATCATCTGGACATTTTTTTTGTATAGATTATAGCACAAAATCTTTTTTTAAAAAAATGCAAGGAATGCCATAGGGTGAGAGGTCCCTCTATGATTTAGTTAGTGTCACAGCCATCCACGTACCATCTCCAGGAGAGGTAATAGAACTGTGAGGGCACCATACTCGCAGGTGCACTGATGCACTTAGTTCACACCTGAGCATTCTGTGAGTTACCCGGATCTAGCTGGAGACTCATGTTACAGGGACACCCCTTTGGGAGGGTACATCTCTCACTGGTGCTTCTTCCCTGAGCTCAATGCTGGCCTGCAAGTGGTGAGCAGCACTCTTCCCCATGAGCATCCATCCTGAATTTGCTGCCTTGGAGCAAAGTCACCATGTGAAACCACTGAAACTGTCAACCAACTTAGATCTTTCCTCCTTTGTGCTGCGGTCATCTGGTATTTTGTCCCAGTGACAGAAAATTTGATCAATCTGCCACTTGAGAGTCGCTATTTGCACAGCTACAGGGAGGCCACTCTGTTCCTCAGCATTCGCTGGCAGGATTCCTTCTTCATCTGCCTCTTGCTTGCTCTGCTTAACACGCTGGCTTCCTTTTGAACTTTGAGCTGTGAAACATGCACCTTGCTCGGGCTGTTGCCCTGTTCATTCCTCCTGTCTGACATTTTCTTCAGGAGATAGCCTCATACCTTCCCTCACCCCACTTCCTAGCAATCTCTCTTTAAATGTCACCTTGCTTACCTGTCTTGCTTGCGCCTCCATAAAGACACAGCACTTCAGCTCACATTCCCACTTGCCTGCCTGGATTTCTTTAAAGAAACTGTCACCCTACAATATGTAACACAATCATTATTGTCATTACAACAATTATACATACTTATGGGGTGCCATATGGTGTTCAGATACCTGAATATTATGTGTAGCTTTAAAATCAGGTTAAATGAGTTTATCTACAAAAACAATTCTCAAAAGTTTATGCATTCTAAATGTTGAAAACATTGGAAATCATCATCTAAGTTCACATTAATATGATTTTTGTTTTATGGAGCAGTGGGGTGCAACCAAGAACCTCAAACAGATAAGCAATCACTCTTCCACTATGCAAATGCATTTAATTATTTTCTCCTGGTTTGATTGGACTGTAGGACATTTACCTTACAGCACACTGTGGTTGTGACTCACTTCAATTTCGTGTATGTACCATGTACCTGCTGTTTGAAGCTATAGATTATGCAATATATTGAGGAAAAATAGGAATTCCAGTCAGAGACAGAACAGTGCATACCAAAGGGGAGCAGATACAATGATTACAAAGCTTTCTTTGTTCCTTACAGCACATGGAACCAGGAAATGACTCACAAAACTCAGAATTTCATCTTCTGGGATTTTCAGAGGACCCAGAGCTGCAGCCCGTCCTGTTTGGACTTTTCCTCTCCACGTACCTGATCACCATGCTCGGGAACCTGCTCATCGTGCTGGCCACCATCTCAGACTCCCACCTGCACACGCCCATGTATTTCTTCCTCTCCAACCTGTCCTTCGTGGACATCTGTTTCACCTCTACCACCGTGCCCAAGATGCTGCTGAACCTGCAGTCACAGAGCAGCATCATAATTTATGGAGGCTGCCTCACCCAGATTTACTTTTTCTTATTATTTATTGTTTTGGACAACTTCCTCCTGGCTGTGATGGCCTATGACCGGTTCGTGGCCATCTGCCACCCTCTGCACTACACTGTCATCATGAAGCCCTGCCTCTGTGGCTCATTAGTCTTGGTGTCCTGGATCATAAGTGCCCTGAATTCCTTATTACATAGCTTAATAGTGTCAAAGCTGTCCTTCTGCACAGACTTGAAAATCCCACACTTTTACTGTGAATTTAATAAATTAACTCATCTCGCCTGTTCTGACACGGTTCTTAATGACACGGTGAAATATGTTGCACCTTTGTTGCTGGGTGTTGGTCCCCTGGCTGGCATCCTTTACTCCTATTCTAAGATAGTTTCCTCCATATGTGCAATCTCATCAACTCAGGGGAGGAATAAAGCATTTTCCACTTGTGTGTCTCACCTATCAGTTGTTTCCTTATTTTATTGCACAAGCCTAGGTGACTACTTTTGCTCTGCTGTTAACCAAAACTCACCCTCAAGTGCAACAGCCTCAGTGTTGTACAGTGTGGTCACCCCCATGCTGAACCCTTTCATCTACAGTCTGAGGAATAAGGACATGAAGAGGGCTCTAAAAATACTTCTTGACATGGAAACTGTACGAGCATCTATTGTCCAGGGGCTTAAGGAGTTTTGTTGATCACAGTAGTTGATGACTGAGAGCAAATATCAATGTTCTTTTAGTTTATTCTGTTAGCACACATTGCTGTACATAATAATTGTCCTTCTCTTGAGAATCAACTCTGTTTTGTTCAAATTGCTCAAGAGAATTTTTTGTCCTTTCTTCTTTTTTGGAATTTCTCTTGATTTCAAAATTCTGTAAAATTTATACAAATCCAGTCACTAAGATCTCTCTTACACCTCACATTTCAACACTGCTCTTCTTTTTTCTTTTGATAGTTTCTTAATGCTATTTTCAGTCATTAGATGCTATGTGAAATAAATCAGATATTCAAGTTTTAATGTAACATGATTTCACTTATATGAAAAACCCAAAATATAAATCAAGAGTAAACTAAAAGATATATAATAGGAAATAATGCAATGGATGATTCTGAAATTGGAAGAAGATCAAGAGATGAA
>PVJO010027810.1:0-18972 GCA_004026905.1 Hystrix cristata
ACTTCAGACTCTCCTTTCCAGAACTCACCACTTCCTTTTTACTAAGAATCACTCATTAAAAGTAAAGTGAAATGAACACTTCACTGAAGTGGATTTGGAAAGCCTAAAGTGATAACAAACACTGTAATATGCCACGTATTCCCCCAAACAGGCTTCTATTACCAAACAATGAGTAAGTTCTCTTCCCTGACTATAAAGTTTTTTAAAATGTCTCATACTTACTTGATTTTTCTCTTGAGATTGACACAGACTGAACTAGTAGCAATATTATTACAGCCTAAACATATTCTGTTTACAGGTTTTTATTCTATCTGGAAACTTGATATGTAAATTACATACTGACAGCCAAATAAAATAGCTGATTGGACACACAACAGTCTAGGTTGATATTCAAATAAGTGTCAGTATCTTGAGCTATTATGGCAGGAAGGTGACATGACAAAATATTTCAATGGATAACAGAAAATTATTTCTAACTTATTTGAGCACATTATTTGCTTTGGGTTCATAGCAATAAAAATGCAGTTTTTTCATGCTATTTTCCCAATATTTTAATATTAACTGGTTTCATATAGTCTATGTAACAAACACTATATTCTCCCTAATAAAACAGATGTGGAAGTCAATATACTTTCTATATTTTGAAAAATTGAAGATTTATTTTAGTGGATAATCAATTATATAAAAATTACAGTATTTCTTTCATTAAAGGCATGAATTATGAATAAGGAATATGAATTTAGAAACATTTCTTTCCCTAGAAACAATATCCATCACTGATGGTGAGGAGGCTATGCATGCCTGTGCACATTTTACTGTGCACAATTATATTGGGCATGAATGTGAGTCTTATAAATTTAATTTTAATTATTCTGTCAGTACTCTAAATTAATGTTGTTTTGAGACTTTACAGCCAAATTGCGGTCTTACCAGACCGCTAGCACAACAGCTAGCAAAGTTGCCCTAAGGAGGAACTGAATAGGAGCTGGATACATTGTGCCTTTCACGGGCTGCCTTGTTTACATAGGATGGCTCAATGTCTAGTTATTGGACCTGAGAGCAGAGCTTCCTCAGATGCAAAACTTGTTTATACTGTCAGACACCTTATGCTTTTTGTCTGCCAAATGTGTAGTTTGTAGCTGGCTGACCTTGGTGCTGGGAATCCATCTCTTTTTACTTCCTGGTGTCCCACGGAAAACATAACACTTGAGCAGCACTTGTTATTAGAAGTGAGGTAAAAATTACATAAAACAACACAATAGAAAAAAAGCTCAAAGATCTTTACATACCAATACTGGGCAAGGTGAGTTCAAGGATTATGGAAAGTAGTCCCCTAGTCGCCAGACAGAAATGAAGAGTTGGACAGAGAGATATGCAAGCTATCTAGCAGTACAAGTTGAGGAAGAGGGTGTGGGGCACTTTAAATTTGAGTCCAAAAGCTTGAAGTCCCATTTAAAGAAAGAGAAAGCAACAAGCAAATGGGGAAGCCCATCTGCTGAGTGAAAGAAATGTTTCTGTATTCATACCTCTGGCTAAGGTTTTGAGGCATCTGAACGTGCTATAGAACTGGAGATCGGATCTAAGTGACTAAGCCAAACTTCTAGGATGAGAGAGTTAAACTTCTATTCAAAATGGATGCCCAGATAGCACAGCGTTCTAAGAATGCTGTACAGTCCGCCCTATGGTACCTTAGCATGGGGTGAATGTAAGACAGCTGTAAGTTGAGTTGTGAAAACCTGTGACTGAGAGGGCAAAGAGTGAGTGCGATGATTTGTGATGGTCCAGAGATGAATGCTGAAAGATTGTGGTGGAAAACCAGAGGGCAGTGAAAAACTAATTGTCAGAGACTAAGTGGTTTGCTATCCAAGAAACCAATGCATTTACTGACATAGGGAAGTTGCCAGCTGGGAAAGCAATAATCTTTATCAGATTTACCAGCTTGCATCAGAATTCCTTTCAGGTATGGAATTGTGAGGCTTACATTAAGCAGAAAACAGTGAGTATACCAAGATCACGAGAAAGCAGACAATGAATCCAGAAAGAAAAGCACCAATATCTTGCATGTTCTTGTGTCTTTGGAAGCACAGTCCATGAAATTCACTGAGTGAAAGTTAAATGCTAAGGATGAAGTTACTACCAACATTCAGGTCTTGGGTTGGAGCAGTGTCATCTAAGGCAAATTCATCTCCATCAGTGAGACGCTGAGTCTGAGTGATAGTGTCTGGGATGTGGAATTGGAGTACCCTTAAGTAGGGCACCCATTCAAGTTGACATGGGCTTCAACATTTCTTACAATTGGTTTACACGGTGGTTCTACTGGAGCATTTGAGTCTTGGCATTTAAATCAATGAAAGCAGCATTAAGACCAACAACAAACAGAATATTGCATAGTTATCCTGACAGGATTTTATTTCAGTAGAAAAGTAGGTTTAGTGAGTGCTATATTACACAATACAGTTGCCTGATTGGTGAACAATCCATGGTTAATGAGTTGAAGGCATATGTGTACACTTTGTTAGGCTTGTTACTCTGTGGGATAGAGGCAAGATCAAAAATTTGTTTTAAAAATTTGAGAAAAGCCTGAAGCAAACTAGCAAATGTTAGAAATTTCTTTTTGTCACACTGGAACTTGAAAATGAATTGTTTAAAAAAAATGAATTGTTTGAAATAATCCTTATGATTTTCAGTTCAACTATTTGGGACTTACCTGAGATGTAAAATTTTATTTTATTAAGAAAGGGTTTGATTATGCAGTTAGTTTGATTATGCAGTTATAGGCTGATCTTGAACTTGTGATCTTCTTGCTACAGCTTCCCAAGTATGGAACTGTGCGTTACCATGCCCACTGAAATGTTGATTAAATGCCTCTTCCAAGAAAGTCCAGCATTGCGAACAATTAGTAATACCTGTAACTCTAAAGGGAATAAGGAGTGTTCTACTAAGACCTTGCAGTGTAAGCTAATTATTTGTAGAAATTAATGATTTTGATTTTGATTTCTATTTTGGGTATCTATGACTCAAGAGGTTCGCAGAATGTTTTATCCTTGAGGGGAAAATCTTGTTTGCACATCATAAATGATCCAGGGATTCAAGGAGTCATTGTAAAGGACTGACAAAGGGTCTTAGCACTGACAATGAAGCAGGTTTTTTTTTTTTTTTTGAGGACTTTCACAGCCATGACCACTAATTTTAATTTACAAGTAAAATTCGTAAATAAGAAGTATTTTAGCACAAGAACCCAAAAGTATTTAGAAATATTGGACTTTAATTTTCTTAATAAAAATTAACACCAAACAAGTTTCACTGAAAGAAAATGTGTTTAATCTAATGTTCCCAGACAAGGTGGACATCATGTGGTGGACCCTGTCTGCAAGGATTGTGTGATGACAAAGGTGTGGAAATAGTCACCCATGTACCTCTTCAGAGATGAGAAAATATAAAATAGACACTAATGGAACATGTTAGCCAATTCCATAAGAGTAAAATATTTACTTGTTGATATGATATGGTCAGTAATTTTAATATTAGGCACTGGAGAGTAGGAATGGAGTTATAATGGATCAGAACACAGTGTTAAATTTGTAATGACCAGTTTTACAGTTCCTTTTAAATTTCCAAAATTTGAAAGCAGGAAAAACTTTGCTACTAAGTGGAAAGCATCTAACATCCTTTTATTAATTAGCTTTTTATATATACTAGATTTTGATATTTAAGGCCTTGCTGTATTTTCATTGGACAATATTGATTATCTTAAGTAGGTGCTCATGGGGTCTAATTTACCAATTTGTAAGTGCCCCCAAAAATTCTTAATTTAACTTTATTACTCATTGTGTTAAAACATCTATGTTTAACACAGATTATATTACAGTAAGGATAAAATGACTGTGGGAAATATGATCAAGGATACAGTTAAAGTGATGCATGCTTATTTTTTCTGTTTCATGTATAATCATTTTCTCCACATTATAATACTAGAGTGTTTAAATTTGCTGACATATTCAGATAGTAACTATAATTTGAGTTGGCATATTACATCTATGGATTTTTGTTTGTGTATTTTAGCAAATTCAAAATTAGAAACTATATTGTAGAAGTACAAAAGCCAATTATCTTTTTATGGTCTTATTATAAGAGGTCTTTATTATATAAATAACTATGAATTCCTAATGAAATCAAATTTTGAACTTTGTTTTGATTTAAATATATATAATTTTTCTATGTATTATATACACATATTAAAATATTATAAGTGCACAAATAAATTATTTAATTTCCTTTACTTTTCCATCATATATAATTTTTTTGTTTATAAATGAATATATAAACTAGGGCCAGCATTATATTTGTTAGACCTAGTATTTAAAGTTCCTTTCCATTTTTGCTTTGCACTGATAGCTACCTAGAGTACCAATCTTTAGCTATCTGAAACCAAGTTTCTTAGTATCTGTCTTTGGTTAGTAAGATGGACTCAGGGACTCTAGGCAGTGGTGGTCTTTCTGGGACAGTGTATACTGCCAGAAAAACAGTCCCTTTATTCCTTGTTTCTCTTTTTAGCTTTAAGTAAAGTTTTCATGATGATTTGTATTTTTTGGTAGATGAGTTTTTCTATCATTTCCTTGTGTGTTTACTAGCCAATTTCCTGATGGTGTTCAGTAGTCTCTGTTGTGAGCCACAATCTCCATTTGTGGTTTTGGTTTTTTGGTCTTGTGTATGAATTTGGATTGTTTAGCTTCAGGGATTGTTGACCAGGAACACGTGGGGAGAAGGTCTTCTGCTAGATTCTTATGCTGTTGTCTCTCTTCCACCCTCTGAGGGAATAGTGTCAGTATCTACCTGCAAGATCTGTTTTTGTTTTATTTTTGTCTTTAGGAAATTATTAGGATCATGTCCCAAGTCCTGGGATGTGAGCCTTGGAGCTCTGTATGTTGTTAGCCAGGGATACTGCATACAGTCCAAGCAGATTCCTGGCAGTTTGGCTAAGAGATGTTAAACATCCAGTGATTTGATGGGACAGGTATAAGGTGCTCAAGGCATTTGTATTTGCTCATTAGTCTTAGCTACATTGTGCAAGGAAATAGACCCACAATACCCCACTGGGTCAGCAAAGGAGCAACCAGAGAAGTTCTTATCCTACAGCATATTCTCTTTCAAGGCACCAAGAAGACAGTAAAGTTACCTCCATCATGGTTTATGGTTAGGCAATGTGATCCTTTCACACCATTTTCACATCAGAGACACAGTGAGCTCAATGCTGTATCTCTACATCTGACTTCATTAGGAAAGAATATCTGCTTCCCTGGAGCCTGGTAGCTCATGTCTCCAACAGCAATGACATGGAAATAGAGATCCATGAAATTATTGTTACTTCAATTTTTCTCAAATCATAAGACTGATGTTCAGGATAATGATGGAAGAATATCTTGAGAGCCCCTCTTGAAATAAGAACAAGAGTTCAGAGAATATTGAAGATGGAATCTAAAAACTTATAAAAACTAAAGATTATGGAGGAAGACGATTGCAGGTAGCAAAAGTTATATTGTAGTAGAACTGTATTCATCAGCTTTCTCTTTGTTGGGGGAGAAAAAAACAAAAATCATTTTTTACATCCACAATTTAAAGGAGAAATTTATTTTGGCTCATGGTTTTAGTGGGTTCAGTCCGTGGTATAACAATATGGTAGCAGAACCTGGCAGAGAAAAGCTGCTCATGTCATGGCAGCCAGGAAATAGAAAAAGACAGAAGGAGCCAGGAATAAGAACAGATTCTTCTATCCCACACCTTTAGTGACCTATCTCTTCTGAGTGGGAATCTGGGGGGACATTTTAAATCTAAGTCATAGCATTTTACATATGGCTTCCAAAAGGTTCATGTATATCTCATTGTGCAAAATGCATTTAGTCCATTTTAAGGGACGTCAAAATCTTGAAAGTTCCAATATTACTGAAAAGTCTAAGTCCAAAGTCTTCTCTGAGGCACAAGACAAACTCAGCTCTGAGCCCTTGTGAAAATCAGGAAGAATGCTAAATACTTTCACCTTACAATGGAGCTGAGTAAACATTCCCATTCTGAAAGGGAGGAATACCAGGATATAAAGGACTCACACACACCACAGGAGGACCAAATCTCTGCAGTATAAACACTAAATCCTGTCTCTCCTTGACCAGCATTATGAGCAAATAGTGGTGAGCTGTGAGTTCCAAAGAGCCTTGGCAACCTTACCCTTAAGGCCTTGCTGTTTGCTGAACATATGATTTCTTTCTCAGCCTAGCTGCACTCATTGCCTGCATCTTTTTTGTAGCATCTTCAACTTCCTAGAGTCTTCACTGCACCTTTGGCTTTGCTCTCACAGATTTACACCTCACCCTCTTAAGGGCACATTGCCTGTCCTTGAAGTCTTCCTTTGAAATCTGGGTGAAAGCCTCCATGACCATATAATTATTACATTCTGCATGCCAGAAAAAGCACCACCTAGAAGATACCAGTGTCTGGAGCCGACCTGAGCAGTAGCATGGCTTGCTGGGCCATAGATATAGTCACTGCTCAGTGCCTGGATGGCTGAGGATGGAAAAATGAATCCTGGGAAACCAATTCAATAGGAGGCCTGTCTTGAGGATGCTCCCATGGATTCATTTATCAAACGGAAAATTTATAGTTTTGTACCCATAAGCCTATAAAAGGTGAGGTCTGGCCAGTTCTGGCAATGATTTTGAGTCATCTTTTTTTTGTTCCATCCAGGCTATAAGCCTATTGGATGATGCCACACATATCCTGGGTGCATTTTCTCTGTTCAGTTTGCTGGCCTATATCATCCACAGACAAATCCGGAACTGTGCCTTACTAATCTGTTAGGCAGTTCTCACTGCATTCAAATTAGCATATCAAAATAAACAATTTCAGGAACCAAAAGCCTTTACCTGAGAAGATAAAGCACCAAATCAGTCTGTTATCTCTTCTATAATCAGACACTCTATGAACCCAACCAAGATTTACTGAGAACAAACCAAGCGTCAGCTAGTAGACTAGAAGCTGTATATGCAAACGAAAAAATATAGTTTTTGCCCTGGAAGAATTTTCAGGTTAGTTAAGAACCAAATACACACATGATAACATCAGTGACGTGAAATACTACAATACAGGAATTGACAAATGTCTCTAGGGTCAGAGAGAAAGTGCAAAATTTATCTTCTGAAAGTCATCTTTTCTCAGGTCTAATCTTTCAGTATTCTGTTTTCCTCCGTTCTCTATGAACAACTCTCTTTCTCTATTTTATTTAAAGTCAATCTCCCCTTTGCTCATGATTGTATAAATGCCAACCTTAACTGCAGTTAAGCAGAAAAAAACCAAAACCTAGTTTCTAAACACAATGTAGTAAACATATGTGTAGCTCTTTAACTTCTGCCTATGTTTTCTTTATAAGATAATGTGAAAATTGAAGCATTACATAAACATTACACTTTTCATTGCTTTTTAGTTATACATTTAACAGTAGTTATCAGAAAGTTCTGATAATTTATTTAATCAACATTTAACCACATTGCAGGGACTATTTTGACCTCATATGCACCTGTGTGTGTTTCTTTTGCAAACAAAGCCAAAAGCAAACTTCCTGAATCCTATGACATGGGTTCACTTGAACTGAAAATGCTTTAACAGATTCCTCCTTCATATGCATATAGCAATGAAGTCTTGTGCCAGGGGACCATGAGAATTACCATCTCATGCAATGTCAATACATGATTTCATTCCACTTTTTATTTTTGCTGCTTTAAGGACCATAATGTAATATCTCATTGATGTTTCCATTTCTTTGGTTTCTAATGTGCTTAGGCTTTCTCTTCTATAAAATTTCTATTCATATTTTTGGTCATTTTGATATTGAAGTTCCTGCTTTTCTTTGCCAAGTTGCAAGAATATCTTGGTAATCTGTATATTAGCTATTGGATTTAGAAATTGTGAATAATTTTCTTAGTCTATACTATATCTGTCAAACTTATGCATAGAATGCATCATTGTACAAAAAAATATGTAACAATGCTCATCAACATTTTACCTTAAATATTGTAGTTTGGAAATTTTAGGAATTTCTGTCTTATTGCTGGATAACAAATGTGATGTGCATTAATTTAACATTTTTACACTTCACATTTAATTCTTAAAACAAATGTAATTCATTCTTGAACACAATTTCCCATAAAACGTAACTTGAATTTTCTTTCACATACTATCTTTTTTGAATATGGTATTGAGAAGAATTCACTTCTTCCCATTCATTTATCAATCAAACTTATTATACATTTAATTCCTAATTAGCAGAGATGCATGTCCAGAATGGTAGAAGAAATAATCTCCTTCAAAATCCAACTGGCAGAATTGTCAATAATAATTTATCAGAACCCTACTAGTTAATCCAAAGCTTCTAAAAACATCAAAAGTATTTATTGAATAAACTAGTTGAAGCTCAAAAGGAAAGACCACTTTAATGCACCCTTTTCCATCTCTCTTTTAGTATCTCTGACAGCCTTTAAAAACCAACACCCTAATAATCATGGCAGTCCTGAAAACAAGCTTTCTTCTACCTAGAGTTTGTGGGGGCAGAATAGTTTTACGACTCTCCAAGTGTTCATCATCAATCAATTGTGACAATTTGACTTGTCAGTTCCCCAAAAAGCACTAATCTTCGTACTCGTATTTGTTTGCTATGACTCAGAAGTCACTCTGTGCAAACAACACTCTCTCTTGTGCATTGGATAAAAGCAATCAGCAGCGATTGTTGAACATTATAGCTCTTGGGGGAAAAAAAAGCAGTTTGGGATTAAAAAAAGGACCAAAAGTCCTAAAAGGAGAATGTTCTTTGCTAAGAAAAATCCGATGTTCATAAAGGACTTTGAAAATTTCAGACAGAACCAGTGATGTAACTCTGTGGTAGAAAGTTGTGTAGCATTAGCGCGTGAGGCCTTGAGTTTGAGTCACAGCATCAAAACAAACGATCAATCAGACCTATTGCTGGGAATTTAGAAGTTATATACATCTGCAGGTCCATGTACATGACCAGGAAAAACCTAAAACCCCAATTTCTCATGTCTCACTAACTTTGAGGATGCATATAAGCAGGACAAGGCTAATGTAGAGTTTTCGAAATTATAGGTATCCTGCTACAGTGATTAAAATATATTTTAGTATGCAGAAACCCTACTAACAAAATCTAGAAGATTTATTTCCTTAAAGTATTTATGATAACCTCTGATCAATGATTATCAGACAGAAAAAAAAAATCAAGCAGAAATCTCAGTAGCCACATATGATAAGACATGCTTAAAATAATTAGTCCAGGAACATCAGTACATACACATTATTTTAAAAAAAAAGAAAAGAAAAGAAAAAAGGAACAGTGGCAACATAAACAGCAAAAACATTGAGAAAGATGAGTAATCTGATTTCATGTATTGGCACACTACTAAAATCTCAATATATGAGCCAGTTGTGGTGGCACATGCCTGTGCTCCCACCACTAGGGAGGCTGAGCATGCCTGTGATCCCAGTACTAGGGAGGGTGAGACAAAAGGATTGTGAGTTTGAGGCCAGGCTGGATAATATACCAAGACTGTGTCTCAAAAAAAAAAAAAAAAAAATTCAGTTCCCAAGTGTGAGATATATGTGGAGAAAAATAAGTCAGTTAAAAAATGTTTCTGAAAGAGACCTAATTTAATACACTAAGTATATATTTGTTTTACTATTCAAAGTCTTTACATCATCATTTATAAGCATAGTTAACAAATAAAATCACGTATATAGGAATAAATAAAAATATAAGAATGGTGGCTTATAAAATGTACAATATAAATTGATAGAATTCATATATATATATAAAACATCAGTTGATTATATATATATGTAAAAGTATACAGTGGAAATTTGAAGATGAAAAGTATAAAAACTGAAAGGAAATTATAAATTCATATCAAATTTGATAAAAACCAATATTCTGCACATCCAAGAAATTCAATAACTTGCCCAAGTAGCATAAACTCCAATGCACATACCTAGCAGGTCATTGACAGGACTACTGAAAGCAAGAAGAGAGAAGCTACCAGCACATTTGAGTAATCGGTGTCTCATCAGAAGCCGCAGAGGCCAGAGGTACAAGGATGATCAATTAAGCGCGCTAGATGAAAAATCCTCTCAACAAAGATTTACATAGACAGAAAAAATACCGCACAGAAATAAAGTATTCTAGAGGAGGGGAGCAAAATATGTGTAAAAGAGGATATAAGAAATTTGCCTAAACTTCCCCGGTACATTTGTTGTGGTATCCACGGTAGATTCATCACTGCTCTCCCTGGCCCAGAACTGTATTCTCCTGGACACATCAAGGAGAAGCTAGAGCATGCCAGAAAGGCACTTTTTACAAATTCAAAGGGCAGGAGCATGTCGCTGGAATCTAGAAAACTCAGATTGTAAATGCGGACTTGAAAATTAGCTGTAGAAGGTGAGTTTGCTGTTTGGGTTTTAATTTTCACGTTGTGAAAGCTTCACTATTTTAACATTTTTTCTTGCTACCAACTCCAGGTAGCATGTTTTCTCAAGGTGACCATGTTTTCTCGTTGAGGTGGGTTTAGGGTCTTATTTAAATCACAGGAGGGTGCTGATCGTGTGCATGGTATTTACCACGGCAGTTTTTAAGTGAACAAATGAGGGAAAAAGTGAGTGGTTGAATGTTTTGATTATAGTCATTTGATTAAATGAGAGCCTGGTTAGAAAAGATGAGTGAAAAAATATTTTTACAAAAGTATTTTAACAAATAAATAAGGAATAACAAAATTAGAGAATTATTATTTTGCAACCCTACTAACTTTTGATGAATGTAGGATGAGGGCATAGTTTATTAGGCTTTTTAATGCTATATCTCTTCAAAATTTTCCATAATAAAACTTAAAATTCTTATTTGAAAATGTACTTGATATTTATATGACAGGATTGTTCCTAATTTTGTGGTTGTTTTTCAAAGAAGATTTATACATTATGAATATTTGTCCTCCTGATAGTTTTTGGAATAAATTGGTCAAGTGCAAAAGTCTAAAAGAACTTTTATTTGACCAAAATTTTTACTTGCGGATTTCTTAGGGCTAACCAATATTTTTATAATATGTATCATCTTGCTCAGGAGCAAAAAAACTACATTTTATATTATTAGTATTTTTATTGTTTCACTATATAGCTTTGCATATCTTTGAATAAGTAAATAGGTATATATTTTATTGCTTTTTAAAAAATTGTTTATTTTCAGATTGGTTATTTCGGCTATGCTGCACTATGCTGCAATATTACTGACTTTTAAACTTGATCTTATTCAAGAAATCTTGCTAAATTTTCTTATTACTCATAAGTGTTTTTTATTCTATTGGACTTTCTGTGAAAAACTATCTGCAAATAATGCTATTTTTACCCTAGACTTTCTCCATTATTATGCATCATTTTCTTATTCTTTCCTGAGAGCGCACTTCCTCCTGTTATGATAAAGTAAATCACCCTGAGGTTTTCGTTATGGTATGTTATTAGGTTTCTGCTGCCTTTTCTTAAGTCCGTCACATTAAGTGCTCATATTTTATATATTAACTCATTATTTTCTCATGATGTGGAATATATATTTAAAATATATATTACAATATAGAATTTTGAAAGTAAATCCCTTTAATATTTAAGAGTATTTCAGACAAATATTGGGAAAATAATGAGCCTGACTTTCACCAACTTGGAAGGCAGAGTTGTTCAAAAGCAGATGACAGCCACCATCTGCTATGACCTGTGACCCTCGCCAGGCAGCTGGAACTACATAGAGACACTTTCTCTTCACATTTCCTAGATCTATTTTTTCTAGTTCTTTTAAAATGTATGCATCTGCTCCATCTCCATGACTAATGAACGTGCTTTTAACAAACATACAATGACTGACAAAAATCTTCCCAGGGAATTAGCTAGCTCTGAACCCGTAAATAAAAATAATTAGCAGATTCATTTTTTTCTTAATGAAGATCTTAATTCTTTTCTAAAACAATTTCAATGTTTATTTTTCTGAAGCCATTTTAGAACAGTTTAAAGATAGCAGTGGCCTAATATACATTAAAAATGTATTCATTTCATTTTCCAATAAAACATGCCATAATAATTTGTTGCCCAAATGGAAAATATCAGTTAAAGTTGCTTAATTATTGAGATAATGAAAAGTAACAGTGTGACTATTTAGTTTATTGGCCAGTTCATTTTTATATATACATAATTAAGGAGTAATCACACTTTTGCTTCCTTTCGGTATTTCAAATGATTATGTATGATTGTAAATAAAAGAACAAATGAGCTCAGTAAACTAATTGACAAAAAATAGCTTCATACTATTCAGATGCATTGTTCCTTTTACATTTTTGATATAGCAGATTTAACAAAACAGAATTTAATAGTAAAATAATGTGAAGAAACTTCCAGGGTAGTCCAGCTTCTCTCAGATATCACAATGAATATATGTGTAGCCTACTTTTGATAATTGCTGTATCGGAAATTTAAACTTTATGGAAGACGCATTTTTGCAATTAAATTTAGTATAGGACAGTTTTTGACATGCCTAATAACATTCTGCAGAATCAGTTTTGATGGAATATACTTTGGTATAGACTGTTGTAAAACAATTTTACTTTGCTTTTGTTTATTGTCCCCCTACAAATTTTTATTTAAAATTCTTAATCATTACTAGAAAATCTAATAGGCAAAACCAGAGTTCTGTAATTGTCCATTTTCTTTAATTAAGGACTTTGTTTTTCATTTAATACTACACGAGACAGTATTTGAATATCCCACAGAGCTAATGGCCAGCATATAGAAATGGGCCAAACAGAACCCCTCTGTACACATTCAGGTTCTCCATGCCTGCTTCACAATAGAGACTATGCAGCGCACAGAGCCAAAAGATATTCTATCAAGCCCTGTTATGGTTCGGATCTAGAAAGTCATCCCAAAACCCATGTGTTAAGGGTTTTTTTCTCCAAATGACTCTATTAAAAGTTAGTACAATTTTAAGAGATGGAGCCTAGTAGGAAGTCTGCCATTCACTGGGGACAAACGTTGGAGCACACTGTGGGAACTCAACCCCACTTCTTCTGTTACCCACATCCTGGCCACATGCGGTAAATGGCTTCGCTCAGCCACATGCTGCTCAACTCGCCACAAGCCCCAAAACAAAAGGGTCCACAGACCCTAGAGTGAAACTTTTCCACCGGTGAGCTGAAATAAACGTTCCTCTTTATGAGCGGATTACTTAATTACTTGTTATAGCGATTGAAAGCTGATTAACACAAATAGGTGATGTTCCTCCATAAGGGTATGTTCTTTACAATTACATATTAACAGATGTTTCTAAATTTCTTTTGACAAATTCAAATAAATAAGCTAATGCTATCTCCGTATCTTTCAACCATTCTTAGACTATGTGTTCTATGAATTATTATAACTATAAGCCTGTGAAGTTAGGAAACCACATATAGTTGGCCAATATCATCCAATCCTGATATAGCAATTATTTTATTTTATTGCAAATTTTTCTTGTGAAAATCTTTAGGGCTTAGTAACTTAGTTTTTTTTTTATTTTATTTTCCGACCCAATCATATATTCAACAAATGTTTTAGATAAATTAATGAACAGATGATTAAAAACAGCTGTAAGTTAGTAAGTAAAAATTTAAATGAGTAGGTAAAAGCTTAAGTAAACTAGATCTGTAAAATTTAGTTTTATAATACTTATGCCTTCCAACATTCATTTACTTTTCAGTCAAATGTCTTGTTTCCACTCTTACATTGTGTGTCTTTAAACTACATCATTGTTAAAATCTGGAAAGACGAAAACATTTTATTGAAACGTAAGCAATTTATTTACCTGTTTGCAAAGTTGTGTTAACCTACTCAATTTAAACAGTCCTAAAAAATCAGAATAAGTTCTTTTCCTTCTTCTGCCAGTAGGAAGAAAAAAATAGATTAACATAATAAAAATGATCAGAAAACTCAAAACTGACTGACTAAATTTTATCAAATATCCTAATGGGGGAAATATAAAACCACAGCAATTTAAGGAAATGTATAATGTTAATATGATAATATATACTTATGTTGGTCTCTATAATAAATTAAAATATAAACAGAATAGAATATAGTTACATAAAAACTTTGATTTTCACATTTCATATTTCATAAAGACAACATTATCAGCCTTCTAGTTCTCATTAAAAAAAAACAAACACAAATACAGCTGACTAGTCACAATCAGAAATAACAAGAGAAGTAAACTATAGATTCTCAAAAAATATCAAGACTACAGAAAGTCCTTTTTTGTTTCGCAGTTTTGCCCCCAAACTGAGCATTTCAAAAATGTCTTGGTCCTCAGAATGTCATTCGCTATTAGTAATTTTAAATATTAAAAGTAATCTGATTTTCTAGCATCCAGAAAACTTTCTAATTTTCTAACATTTCACACAAACACACACACACACACAAATATTTTACATGTGTATTTTCTCAAGTTTGTAGTTTTACTTCATAAGCAAGTTTACATTTCATTTGAGTTAATTTTTCTATTTGAGTCAAAGTAGTACATTTAAGTTTAAATGTCTATTAAGTTGTCTCAGTATCATTTGTAGAAAAGGCAGTAATTCACTCACCAAATTAATTTGACACTTTGTTGATAACAGTTAATTTTAAATAAATATTGGATAGCATATGGAGAGAATTCTGTTACCTTTTTCCTAAAATTTTCATTTTACCTGGAGGTTTAATTACAGGCGGAGTCCCCTGACTTGCCTTAGTCTTGTACTTCCTCTTTGACAGTATATAGATCAAAGGGAAGGCTGGGGTGATCCCCGTCTCACAATATTGGCAATACTCAAAGTCTATCCTCTGTATTCCCTGAGGAATTTCTCAGCACTTAGACTACAGCTTTGTTCGAAAGTAGTTGCTATTCCAGGTCCTTCTAGTGTCAAAGCTTCTTGGTGAGATCATCTGTCCAGTGGGGGGCCAGAGGCTCTCTGGAATCACTTCATCCCCAGCTCTGCTTCAGTACTCCACACCTCTTCAGATACAGACATCTGGTCAGATTCGAGGAGTCTCGTCTTGTGCATCCACATCCCAGACCCTGTGCACTAGCAGGATTCTCACCTCCATCTGTGAGCTCCCTCTCTGCACAGCTGCCGTCTCTCTGAGGCTTCACTGCGCAGATTCCAGGCCTATAAACTGCCCCAAACTCTGTTTACTTCTCAGCTTTGTGCAAATGTATGCTCTCTTCAAACTCTAGCTCTGAGTTATACAGTGGTTAGGAAATTAGCTATAGACACAAAGGTGGAAATCTTTAGTGATAAATTACTGATATTACTTTATCTTTACAAGGACCACAGCCTCTTGCTGTCTGTTGTACACTGCTTGAAAAGCTTTTCTATCTCATAGTTTTTTACAATGGAAAAGCTAATTTAGTTCTAGTTATTCCATTGTGGTTGGTACTGACTTTTATAAAACTTCTTACAGTGGGAATGCATTTGTTTCATTTAACCAAATACTCAGAACCATAATATCACTTGTTCAGAATATTCGTTCCATGAGTCATTTGTGACAAATGATGAAATGTTTCAGCACATCTTTGATATTGCGGAGTTTTTTATAATTCTGCTTTCAAAAGAGACCTTAGTACATTTTGTAAAATTCTAAGTGAGACTGATAATTCTGAAATGTCAGTAAAAATTACAGCAGACCTACTTCAATAGCAAAAATCTAGGAAACTTGGAAAAATTCTGGCTATAAATCAGTTGAATAATTTGAACACTATTCAAAGTGCTAGAACTCACTAACTAAAGGGTAGAAATAGTACTGTTACAGAAATGACAAGGGAACCATTATTCTAAAGGAGTAGAGTGCTCAACCAGGGGAGATAATTGGATAATGAACAGTTAATTGAGAGAGGAGAAGGTTGATGTGTAGATACGTTAAAATAGATTTAAAAGTCTATACAGAGATGGGACAAGGGGAAAAGTGATTAGCTGTACTAACCAGGGGCCTTCCTTTCTCCATAATGTTTAAGCATAATGGCATAATAGCATAATCTTTCAGAAAGAAAGCAGGTATCTTTCATTTATTTATTAAATGATAAAAATCATGCAAATTATTTGTAAGGATTAAAGTTAAGAAAATTGTGACACTGAGGAATTAATTATTTAATTTGACTAAAGCTCAGTTCTCCAATAACTAACACTACAACTTTTAAAGTAAAACCTAGGATATGAAGTTAAGAAAACTTAGCACTAAAGAGAAAAGAATTGGTAGCTAGAAGATTCTCACAAACTAAACAGAGCAGGCTTTGTCTCCACTCACCATTCATGGGAAATGATGGGAAAGTACAAGGGTCTGGTAGAATATAAGTCTCCTCAATAAGTGCTTTTACAGTATGGCTACTTTACTTATAAGGCACAAGCTATCCAAAAACAAGACAAGTTTGAATGGTTGTCAGAAATGAAATGTAAGAAACCCAGTTAAAATTTATTTCAAAAAAATAAAGCTTTCTTTCCTTTAGTATAATTATGCTCTAAATTTTGCATATACCTTTAGATGTACATATATTGTACAATTTTTTATTGCTCACATTTAAAAATTTATCTTCCCCCTTCTGATTGTTTTCAGATTTGTCTTGCCTCAATGCTCAAAATTTGACTAATTTTCTTCGCTCTAGGGAGATGTGACTTGAGCCTAATCAAGTTATAGGGATTATGAAGATGTAATTAAGAGCCATAATAAGTTTATTTTGAGCCAATAAAATGAGTGTTTGCTCTGGGTGGGGCTCAGGCATTCTCTGAAGGTGCAGACTTGAAACTATAGAGATATTGTCCCACCCACTTTGAGAAAGCACATAGCTGTCTGAGGAACTACTGTGGAGGGGCTCTCTCTGGAGATTGGAGGCTCATTTTTGCCACCAAAGAAAAGTGAATTCTACCAACAATTTTAATGAGTTGAGAAGAGAATCCCAAGCTCCAGATAAGAATACCAAGTAAAGAACTTGATTGCTAGTCATCTGAGACCTTAACCTGAGGAACCAGGTAGGCCATGCCTGGACTCCTGACTGAAGGAATTGGTGAGATAAAAATGTGCATTGTACTTGGGAGACTGAGGCAAGAGGATCGCTGAGAGTACAAGGCCAGCCTGAGCTACATAATGAGTTCAAAGTCAGCCTGAACTACATAGCGAGACTCTGTCACAAAACACTGAAAGAAAAAAAAAAAGAAAAGAAAGAAAGAAAAGAAAAAAAAAGTTCATGGTGTTATTACTAAAACAGTGGTAGTTTCTTACATGATTTAAAAAAAACTAGTACAACCAGCAGTGCAAAGCATAGTTTATACATTCACTTTTGTACATAGCTATTTTCATTTTATGGAAGTCTTGTTTATTTTCTTCTCTTTCTAAAATGTTTAATCATCAGCAATTGCATATAAATTGGGTATTCTGAAATTTAATTTGTGTTTTTCTTGTTTTCCATGGAATTAATATTCCTCTTCTTGGATAACTATAAAGATAATACATAAAATTTAAAATCTTGATGCTTAAGAATTTCAGAAACCTATGCTTATGTTTAAGTTCAAATTTGAGATATGTATTTTATATGCAAAATTAAATTAATGTTAATGACATATGTGAAAATGAGATTTAAATTCAAAATACTGTATATTACTAGGGACAGGAGAAAGGTCATTGCATGGGTTCTAAAAAAATTTTGGAGTAATAAAAGGTAAAAAGAAAACTAAAAAAATTTGTGTTTTATCTTATATACATATTTAATGTAAAATTTGCTGTAGCCATAAATGTAGTATGTGTGCATTAATGTAACCTTTGGCTAGTTTAGAAATAATTCAATCATCTACCTAGCACTGACATGTAGCTAATTTGAACTGAACATATGCTAACATCTGTCTTCAGACTTCTCAGTTGAACTTTTTAGGCCCTAATTGCATTCTTGCAATTATTTTCAGGAAGTTTCAGTGAAAGAACTTTAAAGCCTTGCTGGAATGCTCTTTATATATTAAATACTTCATCATTTAATGTGATTAAATCAGGGAAGCTACAAATCAATCTCAAGGGAAGAAAATTCTTTGAATATCTGTGAAATTCATTTTCAATTATTTTAAATTTTACTTAAAATTGCACAGGAGAGTCTTGAGAGTCCCTATTTATTCTCTTTCAACATTCCCACTGCTATCTCCGCCTGCGTGTCGAGGTCACGGTTTTCTCCTGATTATTAATCATTTTCATTTTGAAATGTCAGGATTAGACAAAATTCAATAACAAAACTCAAGCTTCAAGCTTCGTATAAAAAGATAAAAGTCTTCTGAATGTCTGATGTATGCGCTTCTGCATATTCAAAGATCAACAGATTTATCTGTGCTATTCACCACCACGGCCCACCATTATCTGCAGTTTTGCCATTTCTTCCTCACACTGTCTAATGCATGGGGTACTCTATTTGCTCAAAAAATATATACAAAACTACACAGATATGCACGTGCACCTCATAAATATGTACAAGCATTATGTGTTAATTGAAAATTTTAAGAATAATTAAATATAGAATGGAATAAGTACTTCAAAAGGGACAAACATCCTGTTTCCATTTTTTGCTTATGATCCAAAAAAATTGACTTTAAATGGTTTAAGAAATTTCTCACTGCTTTTAAGCTTTACTTTTAAAGTATAATACATATGAATTAATCTGATAATGTTAAGATTTTTCTTTATATTATTTCTGTACTTAAGAGCATTTAATTTAATATTCAACATTTACAATTAAATTACACTTAACTACAATTAAATTACATTAAATATTGAACATTTTACATGATCCCTGATCCCTTTCTAATGTACAATTTTTTTATTTTCTAATTATCTAATTGTTAATCACCCCACATT
>PVJO010027811.1:0-19125 GCA_004026905.1 Hystrix cristata
AATAGATAAAGAAATCGTTACCAAATAGCAGAAAAGAGTTGTTAAACATTCTTACTACAAGTATTTCTTGTAGTGTATATTCTGAGCACTTTGGATTCAACCTAAACAAAACAGTCAAAGGTCTCTATCCACAGTGGGAGAATGAAGACTCAGTGCCAGCTGTCTTGTCATTCAAACAAGGTAAATAATATATTACGATTGAAAATCATCATTTTGGCTTGATTCGTCTTCTTTAAGAGCTATTGGGAGACTTTGAAACAATCTTCACCTCAACAATCTGACTGATAATACCTGTTGGCTATCTTCCTTCCCCCAACCTTGTCTTCATCTCTTGGATTTTCTCTGTACTGTGCACATACAGAGAACCAGAGCTGACAGAGCAAGTCTTTACCTCTCTTTGCAAATTATTTCCATGTATTAATTTCCAAGTATTCTTGCAAATAAAATAAGCCATTTGAATGAAAATAAGTAGGTACTAAATCCTTTAGGAATTTGCCTTTAACTGGCATGCCATTTTTAAAAAGAGTCGCATGAACAACTGTATCTAAATATTCATAACAAAATTTTTATTCTTCACATTTATTTTGGGAAAAAAATGTCTTTTCTAATGATGTGCTATTAATTAAAACACTTGGCAATTTTTCCTACCCAACTGATTTTAAACTAGCTTACAAGTCACATAAGAAATTTGATACTTTTGATTAATAAGGCGAGCACAGTAGATCAAAATATCTTGTATTGGAAGGATCATTTATCCCATTTATCAGATTTGATACTGAATGTCATTGTGTCTTCTGCAAATCAAATCCACTCATAGATGACAGAAATTTCTTACCACTGAGGAGATTTTAAGATCTATGTCACAAACTAAAAGTGATTTTAAAAGAAGTGTTCACTGGGGATTTAGCTCAGTGGTTAGAGTGCCTGCCTTGCAAGCATAAAGCCCTGAGTTTGATCCCCAGCACCAAAAAAAAAAAAAAAGAAGTTCAAAAGTATTATAAGCAAAAAAAAAAAAGTATTATAAGCAATGGCAGAGTTGTTGGAGCAACGTCATAGACCCCTCTGGTGTCTTCTTGGAAAAGGTATAACCCTTTATTTTGGAAGATATTGCACCAGCTCTTCCACAAATAGTCTAAATACACATTTAGACATCTCTCATCATCCAAAACCAAACAAATATTTTTGGTGCCAAAGTTTTACACAGTGGTAGCCTATATCCTGTTATTATAATGCTATATTCTGTTATTATTAATACTATTTTTGCAGCACCTGGGGTCTTGATTATGTGAGGCAAACACTTTACCACTGAGATACATCTCCAGATAGTCAGTTATTTTTTAAAGGGAAAATTCTAAAGCATTTACAGCCCATCCACAAAACACCAAACAAAATCACTAAATCACTATTACATACCTATAAAACCCAGTGAGGATTTCTGGCACCAATTACAACTTCGAGTATCTTTAAAAAATGTTCATGCCTAGAAAAAAGTCACAGGCTTGGCAGATGGAGACAAGCACATGGCCATCCTTCTCTCCTACAGATCTACTCTCCATGTGCCTTGTCACCACCCACTTGTCTTCTAGTATGTACGCTTTTCTCTACCTCTTGGCCTCACCTGCTGTCCTCACAGATCCACTTCTTTCCATTCTTTTAGCAGACCTTGTCTCTTAGTGGTGTGGGGAGGTGACAGTGATAATACATAACACTTGCTATCAAAAAGTGCCCAGCCCCAAACCTGTCTGAAGAAATGCAGAGACCAAGACTTCACTTTTCATTAGAGCCTTTTTTTTAGAACCTAAATGTTTTCTCTCTGGTGTATTTGCAGATTCATTGAAGTGATTTTTGAGTTGGATGGTGAACTTGTATAAACACTTTTCTAAGTTGTTGAAGCACATATTCTGATCATAAATGCACCAACCTGTATAAAGTGGTTGTGTTTCTTTGAAATTAATGGCTCAAGTTTCTGTTTTAATATTGTGAATGAATTACTAAAGTGGAATTCACTATATAATTCATATATTGTGAATTTTGCAATTAGTATTCTATTTTTATGTGCTAATAAAATGAGCTAGTAAGAGTAAAATGATTCTGTTTCTTGCTTTGGCATGCTCTTTATTGGATGAAGAGAAATATTTCTATTATGGGCAACAACATTCTCAAAGCTGGCTTGTGGAACTGTCTTTCAGCTGGAGTAATTTACTGAATGAGTGTTTCTCAGAATGGTACTTCCTGAAACAGCATTCTGGGAATGAATAAATGTGACTAAAATAAGTATTTTCATGGTAAAATAAGTATGGTAATACATATCCTTTATTTGGGGATTCAGAATTTACAAGACCATATTAACAACACTGAAAATCTTGCAGGTAAAACAAAACAAAAATTTTGTTTCTTACCTTTGGCTCATTATCATTTCCCATTTTTTTGTGAAATAACTGTTAATAGCCTGTAGAATGTCAATTTAGAAGACATTGCATTGAGCCAATTCTTTATTTCTATCCCAGATTGAAGAGACTACTTTAGAATTTGATAGAGTTAAAATGTATTACATAGTTACATATGTCCATTTCCCAGCTCTGAAAATATTCTAAAGCTAATTCTAACATTACACATCAGAATTTAGCAACGAAGAATGATATAGAAGTTGACAGGATAGTTTTTCCTTTATTCTCCTAAGTTCTTAAGTGGGATCCACCAGATGGAAATATTAATGAGAGAAAAATGAACAAGTTTATTAAAATTGTTTATTTGTTCAGATGGAGTAAACTTACGGAAAGAGTAAGTCTAAGAGGTAGCTTGGAATTCTAGGTTATATAACATCTTTAACAAAGACTAAATTATGAGAGAACTAACTAGACAAAAGAAAAGGAACTTGAGTTTTTAGAGCCAGCAAATTTTCAGAAGGCAAATATAGGAAGCTAAGGGAAGGTAAAGAATAGTGAAGTTTACTACATAGATTTCTCTGGTGTGTCTCCAGGATGTTAAGTCATTTTGGTGATTACACTTTTGTTCTTGGTAGAGAGGGGATCAGATGGACAACTTCATAGATTTATGTCCTGGTTTAAGGCAAATGGAGGAGGGAAGGGAGTTTTCATTGCATCTGCTTCTCATTTGCATTCAGCTCAAAGTAATCTTCATGCCAAAGTTGCATGTTTTGGGGTGTTGTATTCTGCTTACTTTTACCATGGTAGGCACAGGTCATTTTCAGAAAAGACTGAGAAGTATTTGTTTTGAATGCAAATAAAAATTGAAGAACATATAGTTCATTCAATTTCATTTAAAATTTTGAATTATTTCTTCAATATTACTTGAATGTAGCATTTTGTTTATTATTTTTCAAAATAATATTTATTACTGCTCTTAAAAGGGAGAGATATGCATAGTGACACTATCAGTATTATTTTACATTAACTAGAGGTAATCTCATTTTTATGAGTCAGGCTAGTGTACTAAAGCAGATAATATGGAAACTTCTGGAAAGGAAGACTTGAGACAGCTATGGGAATTTGTCTTTCTTTCTGGACTTTCATGCCTCTCTGGAATCTTCACTCTCCTCTGGCCCAATCAGAAGAACCTGCAGCACGTGTGTCACAGTGGGCTGTTTGTGTCACTGAAAGCTCTAAAAGGTTTGCCATCACTGATTGAAAATTGAAGTATTGCCCAAAGCTTCAATTCTATCATAAATACCATTTCCTCTATGAAGTCTTTTTTTAGTTTCTCTCTAATTGACAGTTATTTCTCTGTTTCTGGCCTGATGGCACTGGGAAGTCGTGTATGTGTCTTAATGGCATTTTTATTCTGAACCGATTATAGTATTTGTGTTCTTGTCAAGATTCTCCTGTAACTCACACCCACCTTAACTCTTTATTTGCCCTGCTGTGCTTAACCATCATGCGGCTGGCATCGAATACTTATAGTATTTAGTCAAACTGTGGTGGGGAAAATGCCCCAAATTCATTTGCTGCCTTTAATCACTCTCATAAGGATAGTAGTTGGTGACAAACAAGGAGCACCTGAGAACGGTCCCCCGAGTGTCCCATTAGCCCTGATGGTCTCATCAGGACCTCACTCTGTATTGGAGAATAAAGTGTGGTCATTATTTCATCATTGTGTCTGTAAGAGGCAATGCTAATTTAACTAATAAAGTTTTTATTGATATTTTTATTGCATGGACTGTTGTTTTAGGGTGTGGCAGCTATTTGAATAAGAAAAACAAACAAAAACTAAGGATGCTATGAAATAAGACCATTTACAAGGTCCATTACACTTTTGACTTTGAGCAATTGCCTAATTACCTTAAGTTCCAAGATAATTCATGGAATTCCACGCAATAATGTCTTACATTTGTCTAGTGTGTGCAGGCTTACAAGGTGCTTTCAGCTGCAACATTATTCAGTCAATCAATCAAGTCAATTAACAAAGTAATCTTTTAATAAAAAGTTCTTTGAATTCATTGTACAGCAAACATGACATGGGGATTCCTAAAATAAGGAATGGGGCTTGCTCTGGTGAAAGGAGACAAAATTGTAATAAGTAAGTGAATTAAAATGTTGCGATCACAGGTCGTACACACCACAGTGGGAACACAAACTATAGAGTGGGGACTAGTCTCCCTAGGGGAGGGCAAAGTGGACAAGAAAGCATTCACAGACGCCAGGCCATCGAGGGAAGTTTTACTCGATTCTCACCAGTGTTACTGTTGTTGTGCATGCTGATGGTCGAGGAACTCAGACCAAAGGGCTGGAGCATCTTCTCTCAGGCAACCTTAATCCTAAGATTTTAAGAGCACACTATCCTACTGCACAGCATCTCTGCTCCATGCCACATGTCTTCTGTTCTCACTGAGAAATAGAAATAAAGACCACACAGACTGAAATAGGGGATTATGTTTATTCAGAACGAGCCTGGTTCCCAGAGTAACATGGAAAACAACTTGACTGAAAATGTTACTCATCCATAAGAGAAGAGAGAAAGCCAAACCTAAAGGCAGGGTTTTGAGTTGGAAGCAATGGCTTTGCTGCGATTTACAGGCCTGTGGGATTTCTCAGTTGCATAGGCTATTAAGGAAAGTTATTCAAAAAATATTCAAATTGCATACATGTTCTTGGTTTAAAATAAAAAAAAATAAAAAATATTCAAATTGCTTTGACATCATTTTCCCTAAGCGATATGAAAACTCACATTTAGGAAGCTGGGCTTCTATTAACAGGAACCTTCCAAGGAAATGAAATTTAAAAGGATGATCCACTTCTGCTACCACCACCCACAGACTCTGATTTTATTTCTTTCTTATTCCGTTCACCAGTTTTTTGCATGGGAAGGAGGCTTCCTTTTAGTCATGCTCTTTTGCATATGTGGCCACATTTCACTAGGTTGGTGGCATATTGATTTGTAAAGTGCCTTAAGAAGATGCCCGTGGACATTGCAGAGAAGAATGGCAAAAGCAACTTAGTATTCTTCCCTATTTTCTTTGTTCTCTGAAAGAAAGCTTAATATTGGATGTTACAGGGCAGCATCCTTCAGAGATTTCTAATGTGAGCTGTAACTGCCCAGAACCTGTGATGGGAGGAAATTGGTCTTTAGTTTCTTTTCCTCTGTATTTCATGTAATCACATGAGGATTTTGAAGTGGAATGGTACATGTGATAAATTATTGAATTCTAACACAATCGGTTAGGGAAAGATATCTTAAATCACCTGAAAACAAGTTTAATTATTCCAATGGACTAGGCAGCTAATTTTTTGTGGTCTGTTATAGGTAAAATAAAGCTTTTCAATGACCTCTTTTGACCCTTGGGAGAACCCTGAGGGAAGGTGTAAGGAGGAGCTGCGAGATTCTTTTTAACTCATCAAGAAACTGAGGCCCAGATAGGTAAAGGTTAGACTGTAGTTGATCATGAGTATTTTGTTATCCTCCGAACCAGTGCTGCCTAGTTCTTCACATTATCTTGTTTCTTTTTAGAGAAATTCTCTCATGGACACAGACTGTGGTCCTAACACTGATCTACTATTTCTTAAATGTGCATGATTACTTGCAAGAGGACCAGAGTGAGAAAATGGATGAGTCACGACAAGCCAATCACATTTATAAGAAAAGTAGTAGAGATCATATATCTCTGTAGAAGGATAGTTTTAATTACCTTTAATATATGAAAAGCAGCACATCACTAAACTCTAAGCATCAAGAGTCATACTTCTTCTACTTGGAGCAGCTGCATTAGAAAAGAGTTAGTTCGGATGAACACAGCCCACTAGGGATCCTTATTATAACACTGTATGCAGTTTAAATTTTAAAGAAAAAAAAAGGGGTGATATTTCTGATGTAAACACCTTTTCTCAGACCATGTGAGCCTGGAGTTTTAAAAGGGTCATATAAATGGTAATAACCCATATTTTTAGCCTTTGATTCCTCTGGCCGTTACAAACCTCGATGTCCTCCCTACTCACCCGTGGTGGAATCCCCAGGGTTTGTATTACATGCGCTTTCTAGTTCTGTCCACCACCTGTGGGTTTGTGATGTATTTTCTTCTTCCCTGCTCCAGCTCCCTTGTTGGTAGGCGGCCTGAATTCCGAGGGCACACAGCCCTTGTTCTCTGTCAATGGCCTCCCCCTGTACCACTCTGCCTCTGATTTCTTTCTTGGAGTTCTTGATGTAAGCTGAGCAGGAGTGGGATTATGCCTTCTTCCCCGTTTGGAGATATGCATGGGTCTCAAAGTAGGGTATGGTTTTTAGTATATTTTCTCTTTATTTTTAGATGTACAGCCTTCTCTCTTTTTAGTACTGAGATTAGAATCCATGGAAGTAGATATGTCATGGACAAAGATGGGGAAAAAGATTAATTCTATATGAAGATCCTCTTTTCCTCATACAAATAGACTTTAGGTCTATTTGGCATCTTAGTCTGGTAGAAGGACCCGGAATCCTGGCATCAAATAGAAACTATACTCAAGCTTGGAAAACCGAAAATGTCAATACTTTGTGCTCAACCTTGGGATGATTGTTTCCCCCTTCTGTTTTCTGTTCTCTTTTTCTTGTAGTTTGACTTCTATTTCCCTTGGTTAATTGAATTTCTTTTATCCTTAGCTCATGAAGTGAAAACTGCTTTGAAAGGCAAAACTCCTTAGGTCAGATCTATCTCCCTGACAGAAAAGAAGGAAATGAAGGAAAATGCACTGAAGCAGTTATATATTTCTAATCAGAAGAGGGACATTCTTTTTTCCTTCGGGTAGTGAGTGGCATCAAATCAACTGAAAGGGGCTCTTCATTTCCTCAGGCTAAGAAATAAGGAATCTGGAACTCAGTTATGTTGTACATATGCAGCAAAACAAATCTAAACTGAGCTATAAGAGTAGTGTTTAAAATTAACTGAGGGAGCCAGAGTTGGCTGGATTCGCGTTTGTGGGTGGCAATATCTAGGAGCACTGCCTCTGTTTTCAGAGTGAGGTGAACACACCCCTGAATTGGGACTCCCGGGAAGATTTGTTGGTGAGATAGTCTCACTCTTTACATTCCCAGCTTTTCCTCAAACCACCCTGAGCCCACACAAACAACAATGAGCATCAGATGCCACCAGACAGTTTGCAGTCTGTGTGTAAGAAGTTGTTTCTTAATCAGGCAACACTTTTAAAAAGCAGAATAGTTGGGGGGGATTAATTAATCAGGTATCAGGACCTGGGCTTTTTTCTCTTACCTATTCTATACCATCTTTTTAGGGTACCTCCCTTCCCCATCATCCTTGATTGGTTCCTGTGTAAACATGACTGAGCTACATGATTCCTCCTCTAAAATTCTGAGCCCATGATTGTGGGATAGATCCTCCTAGCCAGTGAGTTTCCTCAGATCCCAGTGGAAAGATTCTAAGGGTGTGTGTGTGTGTGTGTGTGTGTGTTTCTTTGTATTTATTGAGTGACTCCTATGTACCAGGTACTGCACAAGTTACCCTTATAAGTACCATTTAATTCTTGATGATGATGATGAAGAAAAATTTGAGCACTTACTCTGCAGGATACTGTTCTAATCAGTTCACACAGATTCACTCGGTTAAATATTCATCACAAACTCTATGATATTGGTACTATTGTGATTTCATTTTGCAGATGACTATCTTGAGATTTGAAGAAAAAAAAAAACAAACAAACAATACCTGAGTTCCTGAAAACGACCTCATTGGTCATATGCACTAGTCCTCTCTATATCAAGGTTCCAACCACTATGGAAAACTGCTCATGGTCACAAAGCAAGTAAGTGGCCTGCCTGGAAATCAAACTCAGATCTAACTCATTCCAGAGCCCATGTTCTTTCATTCTTCCCACTTTGCTGCTTTGCCTTCCCAGAGGCACTTTTTTGCTCTGTCCTAAATTGCAGAGCATGGTACTTTTAATGAAAGAAAAGTTTGCCAAATGAAAAGCAGACTAATGAGATATTTGGGATGCTTTGCAGTAAATAAATCTATTTCAGAATTCTCATCTTCTCCCACTCAAGTTGCTAAAGCCATAAGAGTAACAATTACTTCAGCCTGGTTGAAGCAGTGTAGGAGTGAACCTTCTTAATTTTGCTGCTCAGAGTAGACACTGGAGACCAACAAAACTCCTTTTAGCTTGCTGAGACATGTGTCAGAAATGGGACATATAGGATGTTGGCTTTCCTCACCTGCCTCCTCCTGCCCCTCTTATTTTAGCTGTGTCTTGGAACACTATCATTTTAGGGAAGAAATAGAGATTAAAATTGGGTCAACATTAAAAATATAACACATTTTGATGACAACCTGTTTTCCAAATAGATTAGACCTAGAGGATCAATTCAACATGACAGCATGGGACTTAAGGAGGTCAATTTAAAAAAAAAAGAGTAATCTCAGATACTCCCTTGGAATTTTCAAGTATCACTTACAAAACTAAGAGGCCACCACAGAAATGCGATTATTTCTAGATGATATATAACCAAGTTTGACACCAGATGCTCACATTTGTATTCAAGAAGAATGTGGGTGTCTACGCATGCTAGGTGTTGGGAATATGAGGGATATAAAAACAAGGAAATCTCAGTCCCTTTTTCATTTTTTTATTTTTTTTTAAATTTTTTTATTATTTTTACCAAGAACATGTATTGGTACATTGTATACATAATGATCATAATCAACATGGTTATTTTGTACCTGTACATGATACATCTTGGTTTTCCCCCCTCTTACAGTCCCTTTTTCTAAGTGCTAGTAATACATTGAGAGAAATGAGATGTAAGATGTAATAATTTACATAGCGAGGGAAATATGCCATTGCTTAATTACATACTTTCTGCCTGTTTACAGGTATTGTGGCAAATACTTTACACAAAGACATGGCAAAGTAGAGGGGATTTTCCTCATTTCTGGGCAGAAGAAACCAAAGTGTCCTGGCCAATAGTTAGTCGTTAATGTGGCTGAGATACAAACCCAGGTGGTTGAATGATGTATTTCTGCTTTGTCCTCTGTAAGTAGGAATAACACTGTTTGATAATGGTTTAACTTATTAGAAATCCTTTCATGGGATTAAAGATTTATGCAGTTAGCTCACCAGATTGCATAATAGTTTGAGATGGCCATTTTTGGTCTGGGGATATTTTGAAGAATCCCAAGCAAGTCAAGTAATCTTTAACCTTTAAAAGGAATGTGTAAAACGGAAAACCAATTTGTGCACCTCTTCAATACCTCACCCACAGCCCATGCACTAGGGGGTGGAAAAGGCCTGGATGTCATTTGTCTGCATTACGTAGTAATGAATACTGGTTTTGCATTTTGACATGGTTACTTAAAATGGCTATATTAGCTCAGCAGGGTTCAATAGTGTGATATAATTATTAAAAGATCAGGCTTAGGTAACATATCTGTAATGCAGAAAGTTAGAACTGTACTCTTATTTGCCTTGGTCAGGCCTTGTGGTCAGTTGTACAGAGGGTAATTTAAGACAAGTATAACTAGGATACATTTAGAAGAAAGTTAGATGGCAAAGGAAAGTTAAATCTTGATATTTGCAGAATAGGACTGTATATCTGATGAAAAGATATAAAAGACTGTGATAACAGTTTTCAAACATTGGAAGATTTCTCTTAGGGAAGAAGAAAGATTTATTCTATGTGGCAATAAGGGAACACACTACAAACAAGAGGATAGGAGGAAGTACTTTTGTCCTTGTGAGGAAGAATTTTCTGTTATATCTGCTGAAAGATACAAAGTTTTCTTTAGAAAACAATGAATTCCAACCCCTTGAAAATGTTTGCTAGGCCAGGTAACCAGTTGGTGGAAACAGTGTAAAGGAAGTTCAAGGGCAGCGTGGGGACTGGACTTCACAAACATCATGGTGCTTTCCAACTCTGAGCATCTTAGCAGCTCCTGAGTTGTCCTTCTTGGCTTTGCTTCTGCCTTGGTCACCAGGCCTGTGCTGTGCTTTTGGGGGATAACAATGGGAAGAGGACTGGATGACTCTATAGTTCATCCATTCTAATTTTTGTCTGTCATTGAAATTTTGCCTTTTCTGTGTACGGCACATGTCTGCTTTAGACTACGGGCCTTTGCAGACCCGAGTCTGCAACTGTGTACTCAATAATCTTCCTTTTGGCACAACATCTCATGGTATTGAATTCTTACGAATGTTAAATAACAATAATTTATCAGGCATCAAATATTTTCAGGCTTCAACAGTAAGTCAGTCTAATTTGGCCATATGCACGAATCTAATTTTAAAAATTTTAAAAATTTATAAAATTTGTGACTGCCTTCTTCTCTGGGGGAAGAAGGAATTTAAGTTATTTGCCAAATTTCAACAAGATGGAAGTAACTGGGAGGGAGATACACCCTTCTAGGTCGTGCCTCCAGTGACTGCTCTCAGGATACCCAAGAGACACAGAATCAGTCAAAGTTTCCAAACACACTTAAAAGTAATTGTACAGACAGCCCACACGCTAGGTGCACTGCTCCCGGTGCTATTTCAGGTAGGAATCTTCTACTGAGTCTTCTATAAGGAGCCTCTGACTCCTTTGTAATCATTAAGGGACTGACTGCCAGTGATAGAAAGTTTTTGCTCATAGCCTATAACTGAATTTCTGTAGTGACAACCAGTAAATATCCCCACAAAAAGAACAGGAGGTTAACCATTTTATTGCTTTCCTAAGGGCAGACACCATGTGCTCATGGCAGGCTCTAATCTTCAATAATCTCAGTTGTCACACCTAGGAACAAGTTTCTCCCTGGTAGTTCATAGAGCTATAAAAAGCAAGAAGGCATACTTCTATAGACCAGGGACATTTAAAGAATGAGATTTTCCAGCAGTTCATATTCCCCCCTCATTGTGGATACAACTGTCCATCTCTTGCAAGGAAATCTGGGACCCTGGCCAGAGGCCATTAATTGAGTTTATGTCTGTGAGTTGATGTGAAGGGTATCATGTCCACTGAGGAGAGTTTCAAAACTTTACAAAAAGAGGAAGGTTCAATTCAGGTTAGTCCTTCAACAACACTAGAGGCAGCCGTAGCAACAACAAGAACAGGAGCCACCATGGATTGGCCAAGCTGATCTTGCTAGCGACTCTGCTGGAAATGAGCACACTTGGGAACTTGGCCACAGAGAATGCACAGAAGCCAGCGACAGAGATTTAACTCTCTCCAAGCTTTGGTTCACGGTCCTCAAGAAAATGAGTATGACATTGTACGTTTACAATAGCGTCAGCATAGGTAAAGTTAAGAGGCACTCGTGGACCAAGAGGGTCAACAGGAAAACGAGCCACTGTCCACATTGTCACACTTAGCAGTTCTAGCATGAGTCTCTTCACAGCCTGCAATATTTAAAAGCCCACACTGGCTCTCTCCTGACTGTCAGCATGGTGTTAAACCTCTTCACAACAAGAGCCGAGCTTATTTCTAATTTCCAGTCATGTTCTATACACAGGATATTATTTGTTAGAGAAAAGCAGCAAACCACTCATAAAGGAAAACCCATTAGAATTAAAGCAGATTTGTCAACACAAATCTTAAAAGTCAGGAGAGCTTGGGGTAAAGTGTTTCAAGCCCTAAAAGGAAACAACTTCCAATCTAGATTGGCGTGTCCTGTAAAACTTTCAAAATTAATGGAGAAATAATATATTTCCATGATAAAATTTGCATAAAGAAATTCAGGACCACCTAACCAGCACGCCAAAAAAACTCTCAAGGATATCCTAGAAAGAGATAGTGAAGGTAAAAATGCCAAAATGTCCAAAAGAGTGAATATACCAGGTAGGGTGAGCAGTTAAGTAGAAGAGAAAGAATGCAAGTCAGCAACAGGAAAATTATACGATCCGCATAAGTCAAGGCCTTCCAGTAATAACCCTCCAAGTGAATGGTCTCAGTTCCACAATCCAAAGACACAGATTGCCAAAGTGGATCAAGAAACAAAATCCAACAGTATGCTATACACAAGAGACACATTTAACCCAAAAAGAAACTCACAGACCAAAAATCAAAGAATGGAAAAAAGTATTCCATGCCACAGGAACTTGGAAAGAAAGCAGGAATGGCTATCCTATTTTCAAAGAAATTGGACCTTAAGCCAACACTGATTAGAAGAGACAAAACAAGTCAGTATATATTGGTTAAGTGAACAATCCAACAGGAAGAGATAACGATTTTAAACATATATGTACCAAATAACGATACACCCAAATTCATAAAACAAACAGGACTGGACATAAAATATTAGACAAACATCAACACAATTATAAGACCTCAGTCCCCCACTGTCATAAATAGGCAGATTAACTAGACCAAAAAAAAAAAATCAACAAAGAACTAAGAGAGTTGAACTAAATCCTCAAATTAATGTATTTAGTAGATATCTACAGAGTGTTCCACCTCAGAACAATAGGATACATATTCTTCTCCACAGCTCATAGAATTTTCTCCAAAATAAACCACATGCTAGCTGACAAATCACGTTTAATTAAATGCAAAAGAATAAAAATTATGATATATATTATCAGATTTCATTGCAATGAAACTAGAATCAATGGCAAAAGAAATTACAGAAATTATGCAAATATGTGGAAATTAAAAATACACTCTCAGGTTTGGGAATTTAGCTCAAGTGGTAGAGTGCTTACCTAGTAATCACAAGGCCCTGCGTTCGATTCCCAGCACTCCGCTCCCATACATTGTCAAGTAATCAATGGGTTACAGAAGAAATCAAGGAAAAAAGTAAGACAGTTCCTAGAATCAAATGGTAATGCCAGTATGACATACCAGAACTTATGGGACACAATGAAAGCTGTTCTAAGAGGGAAATTTGTAGCCTACATCACGAAAACAGAGCAAGTCCAATAAAATAACACAATGATGCATCTTAAGCTCAAAGAAAAGCAAGAACAATCCAAATCCAAGTACAAAGAAGGAAATTGTAAAGATCAGAGCAGAAATCAATGAAATTGAGACTAAAAAACAATTCAAAGAATTACTGACTTGAAGAGTTAGTTCTTTGAAATAATACACAAAATCAGCAAACCTTTTACCAATTTTACCAAAAAGGGAAAGAAAAGACCCAAATCAATGCAATTAAATATGAAAAAAATTAAATCACAGTGGACACTGCCAAAATCCAGAAGATTACTAGCAACTATTTTCAAAATTGTACATCAAGAAATTGGAGAATTCAGAAGAAATGGATAGATTTATTGATATGTATGAATTACCAAAACTCTACCAAGATGATTTAAAAACTCTGAATGGTCCAATAACAGACAATGGAAACCTAAAAAAAAAAAAATTATCAACTAAGAAAAGCCCAGGTCCTGATAGATTCACTGCCAAACTCTTTAAGAACTTCAGGAACGATCTAACACCAATACTCTTCAAACTTTTTAATGAATTTGAAAGGGCAGCAATACTCCCAAATTCATTCCTGGAAACCAACATTACCTTGATTCCAAAACCAGACAAGGACGAAACAAATAAGAGGGCTACAGGTCACTTTCTTTAATGAACATATATGCAAACATCCTCAACAGGATAGTAGCAAAAATAATGCAACAAATCATCAAAAATGTCATATATCATGATCACACAGATTTTATTGCAGGCACGCAAGGATAGTTCAATATATGCAAATCAATAAATGTAATGTAAACAGAAACAAGGACAAAAATCACATGATCATCTCAATAGATGCAGGAAAAGCCTTTAACCAAATCCAAATACATTTACGATTAAAACCCTGAAGAAAAAAGTTACAGAAAGATCTTAGCTCAATCTGATAAAAGCCTTTTATGACAAACTTATTTCCAATATCATACTAAATGGGAAAAACCTGAAAGCTTTGTCTTTCCAATCAGGAACAAGACTAGGAGTTATCACCACTCCTGTTCAACAAAGTACTTGAAACATTAGCCAGAGCAACAAGCAAGAGAAAAAAATAGAGGGGATATGTATAGGAAAGGAAGAAATAAAATTATCATTATGTACAGATAATATGGTCCTCTACATAGAAGACTCAAAAAATTCCACCAGTACCAATTCCCTATGATGAGTGTTATCACTGTGTACTTCTAAAATGTACCATTGAAATAAAATAAAATTTAAAAAAATTAAAAAAATTCCACCAGAAGACTCCTAGAATTAATAACCAAATTGAGCAATGTAGAAGAAAAATTAAATCAACACACAGAAATGAATTGTATTCCTATACTTCAATAACAAATCCTCTGAAAAATAAATTAGGAAAACAATACCATTCACCATAGTGTCAAGAAAAATTAAATATCTTGGAATTAATCTAAGTGAAGAAGTGATGGAACTCTATGATGAACCTTACAGTACTCTGAAAAAAGGAAAGAGGACATTGGAGGACATTCCTGGATAGATAGAATCAATAAAATCAGGGAGACCATATTTCCAAAACTAATATATAGATTTCATGCAATCCCAATCAAAATAGCAACAATATTACTCACAGAACTAGAGATAACAATTCTAAAATTCATATAGAACCAAAAGAGACCCAGAATCAAGCAAAGCAGGTAGCATTATGATATTTGATTTGGGATTGTATTACAAATTTATAATGATCAAAGCAGCATGGTACTGACACAAAAACAGACAAGTGGGTCAGTGGAACAGAACAGATGATACGGAAACAGCTCCAGGCACACGCAGGTATCTGATCTTTAACAAAAGGGCCAAAAACGTACACTGGAGAAAAGATAGCCTCTTTAATAAACGGTGCTGGGAAAATTGGCTATCTACACGCAGAAGATGGATCTAGACCCACACATCTCACCATGTACTGAGCTAAAATTAAAATGGGTCAAAGATCTAGATGTTGGAACAGAAACACTTAACCTGCTGGAAGATAAAATAGGCAAAACTGTTGAAGACATAGGCACAGGCAAGGACGTCCTGAATAGAACCCGAGTGGCACAAGAATAGTACCAAGAGTCAACAAATGGGATCACATCAACTTAAAAAGGTCTCACACAGCAAAGGAAACAACCAACAGAGTGAAAAGACAATCTACAGAAAGGGGAAAAACTTTTGCCAGCTATTCCTCAGACAGAGGACTAATGTCTAGAATATATAAAGAACTCAAAAATATTAGACCACCCAAAATAAAAGATCCAATCTAAAAATGGGCGACTACAGTGAATAGGCACTTCTCAGAAGTACAAATTGCCAATAAATACTCCCCCCTAAAAAGGAAAAAACAGTTCAGCATCACCGACCATTAAAGAAATGCAAATTACATACTGTTTACTACAGAAATAATGGCTATTTCCGATAAATCAATAATACCAAATGGTGGCAAAGCTGTGGGAGAAAAGAAACCCTTCTACTTTGTTGGTCAGGATGGAAAATTGTACAACCACTATGGAAACCAATATGAAAATTCCTCAAAAAATTAAAACTAGAGATTCCATTTGACCCAGCTATTCTCCTTTCAGGTATCTTCCCCAAAGGGTTAAAGACATTATACTACAGTGATATAGAGTGATATATACCCATACCCATGTTTATGCAGCACAATTTATAATAGCTAAATCTTGAAACAGCCTACATATCCACCAACAGATGAATGATTACAGAAAAGGTGGTATTTATACACACAGGAGTACTACTCTGTGACAAAGGGGGTAAATTCGAGTTACCCAAAATGAATAATGACCACAATGTTAAGTGACATAGATGAAGGCTATAATGTTAAGTGAAATAAATCTGACACACAAACTTATATATCATACTATTTCTTTTATATTAGAAAACCAAACTATAAATAAATAGCAAAGTAAAAGACAGATAATGGGAAGTAGAATGATAAATATTTTCAAATGGGAAAGGGACCAAGGTTGAAAAAGAATTAATATGTTGTGTGTACCAAAAAGAATGTTACCCTTACATTTAAAACACATACTAAGGGAAAGGGAAAATATGGAAAATGATGAATAAACCTGCTGTAAATAGGGAGGGAGGGAGCAGAGGGGAGGGGCAGGGGAGAGGGGGGAGAACCAAGAGGCATCATGTATAGGTACAGAATAAATGTAATGAATGTGACCATTGTATGTAGAATGTACCAATACATGTTCTTGGTTTAAAATAAAAAAAAACACATACTAATAAAAATTGAAAAACCTAAAATGCAGAATGTCAAATGTTGTAAAATGAAAAGTGGCAGAAGACAGACTTACTATATTTATATTATTACCTAGAAAGTATTCACTCTTTTAAGTACAAAGCTGGTTGCGGATTTTATGTAGATTGTCTTTGTTGAGTTGAGGAAGTTCCTGTCTATTCATATTTCTATGACAGGTTTTGGCACAATATATATTTCAAAAACTTTCTTGCATCAGGTGGTGTGTTTATTAGTCAGTTTTGCACTGCAGCAAAATACTACTGGGGGCAAGCTACTTATGAAGAAAAGAGTTTTAGTTACCTCACAGTCCTGGCGGTTCCCAGCCCAAGATCTGATGGGCCCCATTGGTTCAGCATCTAGTGAGAGCTTAAGAGTGGACAGTGCCATGCCATAGTGGGAATGCAGAAGGAAGGAAGCACTACATCTCAACCAGGAAGCAGAGAAACTGGTGTTTGCCTTGGTCCTCTGTTGAGAACTACCAAATGGTCTCAGGAGAACTACCTGAGTCCCTGTTGAGGGTCTGCCCCTGTGGCACAAGGACTTCTCAATAGGCCTCACGTTTAAAAGTTTTGAATGACTTCTGATATCACTTCCCTGAGGACCATGCCATACATACAAAGGCATTCAGGGATCATTCAAACCTCAGCAATACAATTATGCTGTAATTACTTGTAGTCTGTTAAGTTAGATTACATTGGTTGACTTTCAAGTACAGTGGTTCAGGGATGCGTTTGTTTGCTTGTACACTCTGCACTGGGTCAGGAACAGACTGCGACCATCTTTCCCCCACAAACAGAAACGTAGCCACCTTTTCCAGAATTGTGGATGACTTAAGTTCATGGACTGAGGCACCACTGTACTATATCAGGATAGAATCTCTGGAAATAGACCCCATTTGGCAATGGTGTGAGATTATTTAATATATTGATGAATTCTGTTTGATAATATTTTGTTAAGAATTTTTGCATCTATATTCATGAAGTACAGTGGAATTTAATTTTTTTATGTATAAACTCTGCCTGTTTTTGGTATCAAGTTATTAGTAGCTTCGTAAAAAGAATTGAAAAATCTTTTCTGAGGGTTTTGTAGACTTGGTATTAATTCTTCTTTATGTGTTTGGCATAATTCTCCATTGAAGGCATGTAGTCATGGATTTTTCCTCTTTGAAAGTTTAATTAGAATGTCTAATTCTTTCACAGTTCTATAGCTCTTCAGTGCATTACATAGTGCATTGTGGGTAGTTTGTGCCTTTTGAGGAGCTGGTTCATTTTATAGGATTTGCCAAACTTATGTGTATAGAATTTTACAGAATTACCTTGATTCTATTTGACGTGTGCAGGGTATAATGTGATATCTTCTGTTGCAGGCTTGATATCGTTAATTTCCCAGAGGTGGAAAGCTCTTTTTTTTTCTCAATATGCATATATTTTTAATTACACAAATTGTTTTAGTATATACTTGTAAAACTCTAGTAATTCAGAGCATGAAGGATAAAGAGTAAATCTTCCATTGCCGTACATCTTGTTCCTTTCATCTCACTCTTTGACCCATGATAATCAGTGTTAAGAGATTGCAGTGTGTCCTTCTAGGACTGAGACTCCCACCCCTGAGCAGTTTGTGTTTGCCCAGTGCACACTTTCTCCAGACACTTCAAGGGTCATGAAGAATTTTGATGGTGACATTTGGTGGTGCAGGAAGTCGGAGAGGAGAGCAGAGGGAGAGTAAAGGAGGAAGCTATTCTGGTCTTACAGCTGGAAGGTAGGGCAAGACAAGTCCCCAGTGCAAATTTCTACCCTTGGCTCCTTCCTCCTTCTAGCGCACGTTTGCCATCAGAGTGGAAACTGACGCAAGGTGGCATATCCTTGCCTTCCCCAGTGTTATAGCATCATCCACTTTCTCTCTAGATCTTGCAGTGCTTTCATACCCGAGCTTTGCCATAGTAGCAGAAAATTCTTCCCACGGATGTATCAGGCTATATTCTCCAAAGCAAAGCCAAAACACTTTGGAAATTAATTTCTAAAAAGTGGTTTGTTTGTGCAGAAGGGCAGTGATCATAGTGGCTTTTCCATGAGTCTGAGTTTCTTCTCCAGTCCACAGTGTCTTCACGTGTCCATCATGTTATTTTACCCAGGAACAGATTCAGCTCGGCTCATTTGATGGGCTATGTGATGCAGCAGTTTAGGATGCTAGCTCCTAGAGAACATCTAACCTGTAAGCAACCAAAGAAACAAAGAAAGATGTCACTTTTTAGTAATTCCACCCAATTTTCAATTTAAACCTTCATCCTTCTGGCATCCTGTCTGATTTCGTACTAGTTCCTGTTGGACATCTTGAGAACTATGGTTGTGAGATGAGTTGAGAGTATTGTTACTGCTTCTTGGAGCATGTAGCATTTGCTTAGATGCCCATTAGCTAAGATGCTGTGGTTCCTTTCAGTTTAATGACTCCTTTTCCATGCAAGAACAGATTGCCACGATTCTGTTTGTGTACATAATGCACAG
>PVJO010027812.1:0-19070 GCA_004026905.1 Hystrix cristata
GGGGGGGAGAGGGGGGAGAACCAAGATACATCATGTATAGGTACAGAATTAATGTAATGAATGTGACCATTGTATGTAGAATGTACCAATACATGTTCTTGGTTTAAAATAATAAAAAAAAAAAAGAAAAGATGGATATATTTGCTCAGTAAGAAATTAACATTAGAGTTTTGGTTGTTTTCTGTTTTTTGGGTTTTTTTTAAACCCTGAAGCCGGGTCTTCATCAGGTATATGTGCTCATGTCTGCTGATTTTTCCAGATAAAAACTGCTTTCATACTAAAACAAATTTGATTTCACTTGGGAAACTCCAACTGATAGTATCAAATGCAACGAAATGCTGGAGAAAGGATTAAAGTTTAACATTCTAAATATGGAGAAACTTTGGAAATGTAGGTTGAAATCCATTGCTTTTAAAGCCAGGAGGCGGGCAGGAATCTGCTGGGAGAAGTATAATCAGCAGAATTTTGTATCCTCCCCTCTCCCCAAGGGTAGCAATCCAAAGTCGGAGAAATAGCAAAACAGCATCCTGAAAATGAGGTACTACTAAAATACTTGCAACACAAAGCAAGTCTACTCACTGAGAGGCTTTGAAATTTCTAAAATTGCAGGAGTCTCTTTCCCAAGAGAATAACAAGACTCATTTGAAAGAAATTTTGTCCAAATCAAACTTATGAGAAAATAATCACTAATCTTTAGAATTTGCTAAGAAGGAACATATGTAATTGAAAAGGGAGTATCTCTCACAGGGTGGGCCCAGACAGAGTAGATAAATCCTTGACAGTATTTTATGTTAGTCTTTCCTTGAATTATGGCAATCAGATCCTTTTCTTTCCTTCTGTCTCTCCTTCTTCCTTTCTTTCTTCTTTCCTCCCTTCTTTCCTTCCTTCTTTCCTTTCATTCTTTTCTTTTGTTTTTTACATAGATCTGTTTATTCTGTCCAGAAAGGTCTAAAATTTCTGAGCTCAAACAACCCTTCCAGCTCAGCCTCCAGAGTTAGTAAATGACAAGGCAGGGTCACCACACCCGGCTCAGACAAACAGGCGTTTTCTAAGAGCCTCAGAACAACTGTTAAACTCTTCATGGTAAATCCCAATGGTATTTGGATCTTCTGTAATTTTAATAAAAAACATTGAGCATATGAAAATGTGGGAGCATGTAAAAGAAGTAACAGATCATAAAAGCTGAATGAAATCTGAACAACGTATTGAAGTTTGCAGATAAGAAATTTAAGAATAGATATAACTAATAAATGTAAAATAATTAAAGTAAAATTTTCAATATACATGTTAAAACTGGAGAAATCACCATAGGAACAAATTTAAATTCTAATTCTAAAAAAGTGAGTAATATAGTTTAAGAACTCAATAAACTTAGGTGAATTATTAAACTAAAAAGTAGATTGATGGCATACAGTAGTCGACTGAACCAAAAAGAGGCAAACATGGGATGTAAAATACTGAGGACTGAATAAAGGATACATCAGATATCATGAAATGGAAAAACATGCATGTAAGTGGATTTCAACAGAGGAAGAAAAATAAAGAAGCCACTTTTGAGTAGAAAATATAGTGTATTTTTTTCAAAATTGTTGAAAGACATCAGTCCATAAATTCTAAAACTATGTACTATCAAAGGGAGAATACCAATTAAAATCACATGTAGCCATAATTCCATAGCTTAAAATAAAGTACAAAGCCAAAAATCTTAATTTAGATAGGTAAGATAATTATGTTACCTACAAAGAGAAACAATAAGACTGACAGTAAAACTCCTCAGGAGAAATAAACTGGAAGAAATAGTCATGATATATTTAAGGTGTATTAAGAAGGACCATTTATGTACAATTTTACACAATCAAAATTGCCCTTATAACAAAGGAAATTGAACATATTAATAAAATATAAAATACTATCTGAAAGAAAAAATAAAAGTTTCTAGACAAATAATTAATGATAAAATTTATTTTTAAATTATGTTCTATAAGAAACGATAGGTTTATTTAGGTAAAATAGTTATCAACTCAAAAACATGAACATTTAAAAACTAAAATTAATGTGTGGACATATAACAATGATCATTCCTTTTAAGGTTTTACTATTTATAAAATGAGATATATAACAAAAATATCATAAATAATGAGCTTCAAGACCCTAAGCCGATTAGGAAAGACAAAAGATTAACACATATTGCAACGGATTGTATAAAATAATGAAGCCAAATAAGCCAGAAAATACAAAACTTCACTGTGTAGCAGAGCAACAGGAAGTAAACAGTTGAACACTGGAAAACTGGCCGTCTCTCCTCTACCCAACAATATTAATTCTAGGTGTATAACCAACCAATATGGCTGCTCTTATACATTAGTCAGGGGAAGCCAAACATTTCCTGTGCAGGGCTAAACTGCCAATATTTGGGAATATGGGGCCTTACAATCTGTCTCAAAACTCAATTCTGCCATCGTTACATCCAATCACCACCAACCCTCCATAAATGAGTAGATGTGAATGTTTTCCTGTAAAATATTATGTACCGTAACAGATAGTGGACAAGAGCTTGTGTACTTCTGGTTTTGATATTATGTAGCAAAAATTATTCTTTCTTTTGTCACCCTCAGGGTAGAATTATATTTTCCTTCCCTTTTGAATATGGTCGCCATCATCACCCATTCTGATTTCACTGTGGACAAAGTGTGCTTTTGGCTTGCCTTTGGGGTTGGCCATGCTATCTATATTGGCCAGTGGATTTGTATTAGTCAGCTTTCCCTTTTCTCAACAACATACTTGATAACCACAATTTAAAAGAGGAACAGTTTAATTTCTCTCACAGTTGAAAGGATTCAGTCTATGGTCCGCTGGCTGTAAGTCAGACATGCCGTGGCGGAAGGGCATGGTGGAGTAAAGGAGTAATGTTGCTTACCTATTGGTAGCCAGGAAACAGAGAGAGGAGGGAGGAGCCAGAGGAGGATGTATATCCCCTTAAAGGCCCTGAATAATATACCTCTTCCAACCAGGTCCCAACCCTGATAGGACATTCAGCCATGAATTCATTAAAGAGTTAATTTACTGATAAGTATTGCATATACATGATCCAATCATCTTCCAAAAGCCTCAGCTCTGAATGAATGTGACATTTTGAGGACATTCTAAATTGATACCATAGGAGAAGCCATGACAGACATTACAAGGAAGGAGATTTTTGCACGTATATCTTAAGGTTTCTCTGTTACACTGTTTTTACTCGTTATCTGGAGAAGCCTCATGGAGTTCCGGGTCTAAGGAAGAGAAGAGTCACTTGTAGAAGACTTGAAATCAGTCTACATCTTCAATGAAACCCAGATTATGTTGGTCAAACCACAGTCACATGAGCAAAAAAATAAATGCTAATGCTATTTGGCAATGAGATTTGTGGGGGTCATATTATAATTAAGCTTATATTTAACTGAAACTTAAAAACATACAAGCTGTATATACTACCAGGTTAATATGATGTTTTGATACATGTACACATTATGTAATGTTTAAATCAGGTTAAACATATCCAACTCACCAAATATCTCTTCGTGGTAAAATTGTTTTTTAAATCTAGCTTTTTTGAAATATACTACGTTATCGTTATCCATAGTCATCCCACTCTACAATAGCATACCAGAACTTTTTGCTCCTATAGGCTCTCCACAGCCTCTGATAACCACCATTTGACTCTCAATTTCTACAACATTCCCTTTTAAATGTAGTATTACTAGAGCAATGATTGTCTTAGATATCTATACTAATGAACCAAAAAATCTGTATGGGATTGCTTATAACCACTACTCATAATTGTGAACGTAAAAATTTAAATGATCAGCCAAAGTAAAATGAATAAATAAATTTTGCCTTGTTTTACATTGAAATTTTATATGAGAGTTAAGAATAAACACAAAAATAAAATTTATAAAACAAAAAAAAAAAAACCATGAAGCAATAAAAGTCTACCTGTGTATGTTTTGAAAATTGGCAAAAAATCTGTGATTTTAGAAATTAGAAAAGGTTGTACCTAAGTGCTAGTTCTAAATGTAAACAGGTATAATGAGAGTTATATTAATTTTCTGTCACCAGGAGGAAATACTGGCACACACAACTTGAAAGAGTACTATTTATTATAACTCTCAATTTCTGTTCATTTATCCAACTAACTCTCTGGGCCCCATTTCTAAACATTGGTGCACTGGAGAGCAAACTCTTAACATGGGTGCTTGGGGGACCTTCTCATTTTAACTGTAACAATAGTCATCTGCGATATAAGCAGTGTTGTTCTCTTTTTTTTGGTTCAAATTCTAATTAAAGAAGTATTTTCCCGGTGCGGGGGGTGCTGCTGCTGGGGATCCAACTCAGGGTCTTGCGCTCGCTAGGCAAGCACTGTACCACTGAGCTACATTCCCAACCCCCCATTATTAAGATTTATAAACACTTTAATGTTGTACATATACATGAAGGAAGTTTTTTTTAAGGAACATAAAAATATGTGAAGATAGTATTCAGAAAGCATTCCATTAAACATGATTAGATCAACAGTAGTATGCTTTCACTTGAGAAGAAGTGAACAATTTGGCAAAATTCTGATATCAAATGTCTCTTTTAAAAATCTATAGTCAAATGATACTCTATATAGAAGACGCCAAAAACTCCACCAAAAGTATTCTAGATTTAATAACTAAATACAGCAGCATAGCTGAATACAAAGTCAACACTCAGAAATCAATAGCATTCCTGTACACAAACAACAGACTCACCAAGAGAGAAATTAGGGAAACAACACCTTTACAATAGCATCCAAAAAAAAAAAAAAAAAAAAAAAAAAAAAAAAAAAAAAAAAAAAAAAAAAAAAAAAAAAAAAAAAAAAAAAAAAGGAAGAAGTACCTAGGAATCAGTCTAACAAAGGAAGTAAAAGATCTATACAATGAAAACTACAGTACTTTCAAAAATAGACACTTCTCAGATGAAGTAGAAACAGCAAATAAACACATGAAAAAATGTTCAACATCACTGGTCATTCGAGAGATGCAAATTAAAACAACCCTGAGATTCCACCTCGCTCCATAAAAAATAGCTATTATCAACAAATCAGCCAATAACACATGCTGGAGGGGCTGTGGAGAAAAAAGAGCCTTTCTCCACTGTTGGTGGGAGTGTAGACTGGTGCGACCACTATGGAAATCAGTGTGGAGATTCCTCAGGGAACTAGGACTAGAGATCCCATTTGACCCAGCTATTCCCCTTCTTGGTATCTTCCCAAAAGAATTAAAAGCATCATACTGCAGCGATATATACACGCCCATGTTTATAGCAGCACAGTTTGTAATAGCTAAATCTTGGAAACAGCCCAAATGCCCATCAGCAGGGGAATGGGACTGAAAGAAGCAACTAGGTATATCACGTACAGGTACAAATCCCCTATGAGGAATGTTATCACTATGTACATCTAAAATGTACCTTTAAAATATAATAAATTTTAAAAAAGTATAGTCAATTTTTATCAGTTTCTGACATGTAGAAAAGTTAAGCAGAAAGTAAAGAGAGTTCTCATTCTCCCACATTTCTCCCTCCAGTTTCCTCAGAACATTTCTTACAATTTTTGATCCAGTATTGATACACTATGCTTAACCAAAGTGTATCTTTTACATTGTGCTGTACATTCTATGATATTGAAATTGCATTAGTAAAATGAAAAGAAAATTACAGTATCATACTGAATATTGTCATTGTGCTAAAAATGCCCCTTTCCAGTTACTTATCCCTCCCTACTGTCCTCAATCCCCTTGGTAAACATCAACCATGTTATTTAATTGATAATTTTATCTTTTTCATATTTTATACTATTAAGATCATATGGTATGTAGTCTTTACACATCGGCTTCTTTAACTGAATATAGCCACATGCAATTATGCTTCTGCCATGTCTTTTCATGTCTTGATAGTATTTTTTAATGCTAAATAATATTTAATTGTCTAGATGTGTGAAAATTTATTCACACATGTAATGGAGGATACTACAATTGTTTCCAATTTTTTAACAATTATGAATAGCTTCTATAAGTATCTATCACAAGCTTTACAGGGAAATAAATTTTCACCTCATTTGGGGTAATACATTGAGTGCATTTCCCAGATTCCTTAAAAAAAAGAAAAACTGTGATACTCTCTTCCTAAATGACCACCATTTTGCACTCCAACTAAAAAAACACAAGAGTTTCTACTGCTGCACATTCTTGTCAATATTTGCTGCTTTCAGTGCTTTAGATTTTGACAGGGCTAGTACACGTATCTCACTGTTGTTTTACTTTGCAGTTTTCTAATGGGATAGTATAACATCTAATTATGTAAGGCGTCTGTTCAGATTTTTTTCCCCATTTAACTGAGTGGTTTTCTTATTGTTCAGAAAAGACCTCATTTTGAAGCCTCATGATTTGACTGAGAAAGTAAGGTTGGTTATAAAGACTTCAATTCACCTTATGGATTAACAAATTCTAGAGGATTTAACTCAGTGGTAGAGCACTCACCTAGCAAGCTCAAGGCCCTGAGTTCGATCCTCAGCACTAGAAATTCTAAATGCTTTCTAATGAAATGTAGTGTGGAATATGGAATAAATACTGGCCTTGGTTTCTTCCATCCACTACTGAGGGTATAAATAAGGCCGTGCAAATGGTTCTATTAATCTGGGGCATGGTTTCCATGTTCTTCGGTGGGCTGTCCACTTGTAACACCAGGAGCTTGCAGAAATCACCACGTTGCTGCAGTGTCCTGAGTCATGGCTCTGGTGGCTGGCCCTGGTTATCCTATGAATGGACACAGCTGCTTCTTTCTTGCTGTAGAAGACTCTGGTCCTCCAGATGTTTTTGAGAATCCCCCAGAGCAGCTGGGATTATTGAACTCGACCTCTTGGGCTTCATAGCTCTGGCTGTGTCTCAAGGTTTCTTCACACAGAACTATTCCTCTCCAAACAGGGTCAAACTTAATCTTAGCTGAGAGGAAATGTGTGATGAACGGAAGGAAAGTACAAACTTGCCATACTCCATCTTGGTTGATAAACATTATTTGAAATAGGTGGTGATTTATGGAGTTTTTTCTCTTAAATTGGACTTACATTTTAGTTTGTATGTACATTAATTCAACAGGTTTCAAAGGCAGAAAATGCAAAGTGTATTTGAAATGAACATCCACATTATCAGTATTGCTTTATTTTCATGAAATTTCTTCATTTCTATTAGGTTTGAGTGAGGATTACGGAGGAAGCTGCCTTATTTGGCCCCCAAAATCATCTTGGGCAGCCCTAATTTGTACAGTCGTGTAATCCTACGGCCTCTGATGTTATCAACACAGTATAATAAAATTTTATCGCCATAAGCTGAAATGGTAACTACTAATTAATTTAATTGCTTAATATCTTCCCTAATAGGAGCCTCACTTTTCATGGTGCTACTTTGGTATCTGTTCTGAGTCTCTTCCAGACAGCACATTTGGATTGAGCCCTCTGTTCCTGCACTTCCGCTTGGCCCTATTTTGTTCTGCTTCAATTTTCTTTTTCCACTGAGGCTATATTTCCAACCACCAGGAAAAATTCCATTTGTTGAGATGTCGGTGAAATTCATCTCATTTTCATTAGCAGCTGTTACTTATTTTTTATTTGACTTTTCTCCTATTGTGTCATTTCACAGAAGCAAAAACCCAGGAATTGTCGTGTGAAGAGTTCTTTATTCCCAGCCACACATACCTTTTCTTCAGGGAGCATCATGTCTACTTTGAACTTGTATTACACTTTGAAGCTATTTTCAATAGGAATAATACATTTATGTGTTTCAGTCTCAGTAACATAGTAACATCATTTTGGTCCACTATTCACCAAAGACATTTGCTGAATATTTTTCTCTAGTAGTCTTTTATAATTCTCATATTCCCATTGAATGAGTGTGGAAAACAGTTACATTAAGAACAGGGAAAAACAAACAAATATCCCACAAGCAAGCTCTAACATGTCAATAATTACTTTAAATATAACTGATACAAATACATCAACCAAAAGACAAAGACAAGGAGAGTAGGGGAAAACATGTAAACAAACAATATGCTTTTTACAAGTAACTCACTCCAAAAATGACTGAACAGTTTAAAGTGAAAACAATGGAAAACTATGTATTATCCAAATACCAATCAAAAACTCTAAGTGTAAGTAACCATATGTGGGTAATAAATACTATATGGGACAATACAGGTACATTATTCCACTGTATCAATATGCCACAATTTCTTTGACTGATGTTGGATATTTGTGATTTCTACTCTTAATTATTATGAATAGTGCCATTATAAATATTCTTGTTCATTTTTAGTAAGCATCTTTGTACCATTTTGTTCTGTGTTTAGAAGTATAATCCATTGGCAACAGAATTGTACTTTAGAAAACTCTTTTTTCCAACAAGATTATAACAATCTATAGCACTCTTCAAATTTATACTGCTCACAACTCTGTGTAATGTTGTATAGTTTTTTTGTTTGTTTGTTTGTTTTGTTTTGTTTTTTTGTGGTGCCGGGGATCGAACTCAGGGCCTTGTGCTTGCAAGGCAAGCACTCTAATCACTGAGCTAAATCCCCAGCCCCAACGCTGTATAGTTTTAAGATTGCTCATTCAAAGTCTTCCAGTTGGCATTTAGTTGTCTCCTTAGTTGTTCACTTTGCATTTCTCTGAAAAGTAATGAGGACAAACATCTTTTCCTACATTTACACTTCTTTGGAAATTCTCATTTAGAAGTATATATTCATGTCTTTTGCTTTTAATTTGTTGTCTCTTTCACTTATTTAATAGAATTCTTTATGCATTCTGTAACTTTGGCACATTTATTTCATAATCATCTTCTCATTATATTTTCTTGACAATTTCACAGATAAATTCTTAATTTAATATAGCTCAATGAATCACTGTCTCTTTATAATTAGTGCTTTTCATATTTTACTAAAGAAATTGTTGGCTAATTTATGGCCCTAAACATACTTTCCTATATTTTTCCTTCTGAAAGTTTCATTATTCCATCATTTATAATCTATTTTGAATGATTTTTATGTGGTACACTGTAGAAAGAACTTTTTTATTCATCTCAATGAACAATCAATTAAATATTATTTACTAAAAAGATACTTCTGTCCCCACAGCATTATAGTAGCACACTTCTCTACTTTCTGATACTGTCAACTCTTTGCATTAATAAGAGATTACTGTTGGGACCTCTTGCAGATATCAAAATCCACAGATACAAAAATGGATTCAATGAAATGATGTAATATTGCATATAATTTATACACGTCATCCCTTGTATTTTAAATCATTTCTATGTTTTAAGGCTTAAATAAAACTGTATAAATAGTTGTTCTTCTGTATTGTTCAAAGAATAATGAGAAGAAAAATATGTCTGTACATGTTCAGTACAGATGAGATTTTTCCTTCCTTGGAGATTTTCCAGTCAATCTTGATTGATATTGCGCATGCGGAAGGCTGAATATATGCATTTGAAATCTTTATATTTTCCTCTAAACATTGCTTTCCTTCTACTTCAAAATTTTAATGTACTATATATTCAGTACTATTTCACTTCAAAATGTGTGTAGTTTTCATTGTAACTTTTGTCTTTGACCCTCCTAAAGTTAATTCCATTACTTAATTTGAAATATTTGGGGTTTGTCTCATTTTTTCTGGGTTCTAGCATTAATTTTATGTGATAAAAGAACACTCTATACGTTATTTAAGTCTTCTGTAATCCTCTGAGGCTTACGTAGATCTCAGCTTGTAATCACTTTCATAAATCCTCCATGCACTCTTGAGAATTACGTTTTCTGATGTTTGGTCAGTTATTTGTATCTATTTGTCAACTTTACTAATTGTATTTTTAGGTCCTTTATGCCCTTGCTTATTTGTATTTTTATTAGCTCATCCTCTCAGTTATTAAGGTACATATTTTATTTCATCCTATTGTAATAGTGGCAAATATCTCACTTAATACTGTAGCCGTTTCTTATGCTACATAGAATACAAGCTGCTTCGGGTTTCCTGATGGATTAGCCTCACGATGGTTGTAATATCTTCCTTTATATTTCCAGCAATTTTATTGCCTTAAACTCTACCATATTTGCTATTAATATAGCTACACTGCTTTTATTTCGTCTATTGGCAATGTATAATTTTTCCATCATCTCACTTTCCAACATCCTGATACATGGTAGTAGAACTGTATCTATTTTAAACAGTAGTCAGGTGCTGCATTTCCCAATGTTTGCTATTTGTTTTCACTGAAGTATTTAATCCATTTATATTACTAATACATTTGGGCTTTAACCTACCATTCTTCAATTTGTGTTATGTTTTGTTTAATTTCTTCTGTTTCTCTTCCTTGACTTATTTAATTATATTCCATTTTCCCTCTGTTCATTTAAAAATACCCTCTTCTTTTTCTCATGACTGTTCTGTAGAGAATAAAATATTTATTCCTTACTTATTATATCCTATCAAAAATTAGCATTTTTACACCTTAGTGCTAGAGCCCTAAAATGAACTTACCAAAATTACACTACAATCTTTGTATTATTGGTGCAAGCATGTTGGTTTCACATCGTATAGTTTATGTTTCACATATATTTTATGTTTCACAGAGGAAGTGATGAGGATGATGATGATTTATATGGACAGTGTCCATTTATATTTACCCATATAAATACAAATGTTTACTCACTCTTTGGTCCTCACTTTCATTCATTTTTGTGTTTCTGACTGAAAGTATTTCCTTTTTATTTAAAGAATTCTCTTTAGTATTTCTTTAAGTGCAAGCTTGCTAGTGACAAATTCCCTTAAGTATTTGTTTCCCTAGAATTATACTTACTATCCTTTTTTTTATTTTAATGGTACATTTTAGATGCACATAGTGATAACATTCATCATAGGGGATTTGTACCTGTACATGATATATCTTGTTGCTTCTTTTTTTCCCATTCCCCTCCCTCAGCCCTCCTCCCTATTTACAAAATTTTTGCTTCCGTTTTTTCTTTCCATTTCTTATTTCTCTTGTCCCCCTATTCCTTTCCCCCTCCCTTGTTCCATTTCCCATTTGAACATTTTCTTCCCTTTCCCAATATAATACATTTTCTTCCCTTTCCCAATATAATACATTTTAGTCTTTATTTATACTTTCAGTTTCTCACACCAGAGAAACAATGCTGTATTTAAACATGTGTATCTGATTTATTTCACTTAAGAGTATGGTCTCAAGATGCATCCATTTACCTAGGAATATCTCAAGCTCATCATTCTTTATGGCAGAGTAGTACTCCATTGTATTAAAAAAAAAAAAAAACATTTTCTTTATCCATTCTGCTGTTGATGGGCATTTGGGCTGTTTACAACATTTCACCATTACAAACTGTGCTGCTAGAAACATGGGTGTGCAGAAATCGCTGTGGTATGATGCTTTTAATTCTTTTGGGAAGATACCAAGAAGGGGAATAGCTGGATCAAATGGAATCTCTAGTCCTAGTTCCCTGAGGAATCTCCACACTGACTTCCATAGCGGTTGCACCAGTCTACACTCCCACGAACAGTGGAGAAGGGTTCCTTTTTCTCCACAGCGCCTCCAGCATTTGTTGTTGGCTGATTTGTTGATAATAGCCATTCTTTCTGGAGTGAGGTGCAATCTCAGGGTTGTTTTAATTTGCATCTCTCGAATGACCTGTGATGTTGAACATTTTTTCATATGTCTATCTTCTGTTTCTACTTCTTCATTTGAGAAGTGTCTATTCATTTCAGTTGCCCACTTTTGGATAGGGTCTTTAAATTTGGGGGGTCCGATTTTTTTGAGTTCTTTATATATTCGAGATGTTAGTCCTTTGTCAGAGGAATAGCTGGCAAAATTTTTTTCCTGTCTGTGGGTTGTCTCTTCGCTCTGTCGGTAGTTTCTTTTGCTGTGCAAAAGCTTTTTAATAAGATCAGGTCCCACTTGTTGATTCTTTGTGATATTTTCTGGGCTACTGGGGATTTGTTCATAAAGTCCTTGCCTACACCGATGTCTTCAAGAGTTCTACCTATTCTATCTTCCAATAGATTTAGTGTTTCTGTTTTAACATTTAGATCTTTGATCCACTTTGATTTTAGCTTAGAGCATGAGGAAAGATACAGGTCTAGTTTTAACCTTTGGTATGTGGCAAGCCAGTTTTTCCAGCACCATTTATTAAAGAGGCTGTCTTTCTTCCAGTGAGGTTGTTTGGCCCTTTGTCAAAGATAAGGTGACTGAGAGTGTTTGGACCTGTTTCTTCATCTTCTAATCTGTTCCATTGGTCCTGGGGTCTGTTTTTGTGCCAGTACCATGCTGTTTTATTACAGTAGCTTTGTAATACAGTTTTAGATCAGGGATTGTGATGACCCCTGCTTTGCTTTTGTTGCCCAGAACTGCTTTTGCTATTCTAGGTTTCTTTGGGTTCCAAGTGAATTTTAGGACTGTCTTCTCTAATTCTGTCGGGTATGCTATTGGTAATTTAATTGGGATTGTATTAAATCTGTATAGCAGTTTTGGGAATATGGCCATTTCGCTGTATTGGTTCTTCCTAACTGGGAGCAAGGAATATCTTTCCATTTTCTGATATCTTCTTCTCCTTTTTCAAAGTACTATAGTTTTCATTGTATAAATCTTTTACTTCCTTCGTTAGACTGACTCCTAGGTATTTCATTTTCGTGGATGCTATTGTGAAAGGTGTTGTTTCCTTAATTTATCTCTCAATGAGTCTGTTATTATTCTTAACTTAAATATTTAACTTAACTATTTTTACTGGCAACAATTTAATTAAGCACTTTTTTAAAAGATCATTTAAAAAAATTTTATCTGTAATATAATTAAAATGCAGGCATTAATTTGCACATAATTTTATAAATTGCATCCCTGCAATGATACTTTTTGCATTTCAAAACATTTCTGAATATATCAAATGGGACTTGGAAAAAAATACAAAACCATCTCGGTATTTCTAGCAATAAAAGATTCCATTAAGAAAAATGAGTACCTTAATCAACCACCAGAAGATCAGGAGGAGAAAGGTCAAGAAATGTTCACCTAGGGTTCGGAATTACTCTTACACTTTGGTGGGTGAGCACATTGCAGGAGGCACAGGCAGGACTCAGGAGAATAACCAGTAGTTCGAGTAAAATCTCACATATTGCAAAAACCAAATATGATCCCACTGCTGTTACTCGTAATATGGCTTTCTCGCCTCTTTAACCAATCTTGCTCAATTTTGACCAAGAGCCTGTCATTCAAGTAGTTTATCTGAAAATGTTTCTGAGAAGAGCCGCTGAGAAATGTAGTTTCCAGTTCTGTGCTAAATGAAGGAAAATAGAAAGGAGAACCCAGTATGGAGGGGCTTTCAGAAAATCTGTTTCACTGAGACAGGAAATATTTTCTTGTTCTTCTTTTTCTCAATGTCCCTTGTTTCTTTATATGAACCCTAATTAGAATCCTGGATATATTTGTTTGTTTTCTTGCTTGCTTGCTAGCTTGGTAGTACTAGGTATGGAACTCAGAGCACTTACACTGAGCTACATCTACAGCCCTTTTTATTTTTAAAAAGGACATTTAAAATCTAGCCCTAGAGACAGATGGAATGTATGATGGAAAAGGATGTGTAACTACACAGTGAACTACATATTGAATCAAAAAGCTCCCTCATGGATAAAGATGACACAAATTGAAATATGAATGATGATATCTATTTATATGGATTTATGGGATAAAGAGCCTATAAATGAATTAACACACATAAGAAACATATATCTAGGGGAGAAGTATTTGCATTTAAAAATTTTTAAATCAAAGAAGATAATTATCCATTTGTAATATCATTATGTTTGTATTTCCTTCCACAAATATATATTCACATATTGGGATATTTATGATTCTATATTACACAATACTTAGTTGAATAAAAATAAATATCAGAAAAAAAGTGACATAAGAGCTTCTCAAAGCAATGATCACAAGCTCTACACAAAATCACAATGAATAAGAGATGTCTAAATGGGCTAAAAATTATTCATTAAAGACAATTTGTTTGACTATGGGACTCTTGAGAGAATTGTAAATGTCACTTATTTGTGAATAATTTTCTCTTCCCAACAAACAATAAAGTTAAGAAATTTCAATCAAAAATTAATCAGAAATGTGAAGCCAAACCTTCCTATGTTTTATCTCACCTTCTACTGGGATATGTAGAAGTCCATCTTCATATAGTGAAGTTTTGAACTCAAAAAAACTAGTTGTTAGCCTCTTAATTAAAGCTACCAGTTTTGCTAAACTGCATTATTACAGCGTACACTATGGCAGGCTGAGTTGTGGCTCTGGATGAGGCTACTGCAGGTATGGACTCAGCCTCTGCCATTCATTTTGCTCTTGCAATGCTAAACTCTACTGAAAAACGCCTATAGTCTCAAAACCTGCCTTTACAATTGGACAAAACCACTTGCACTTCTTTTTTTCACCATTGATCAGATTGACCAAAGCCAGAAGAGCTTTGATAGACTCAGATCACTGCTTTGCATCATAGATCAAGCAGACACAGATGAGCATGAAGCAAGTGTACACAGGTAGAGAATAGCACCGTTTTTATTTGTTATGCAATATTATTGCAGCAATATCTGACTGACATGTGCAAGAATTTACCAAGAGACACACGCAGCGTTGTTCGTGGAAGTAATATCCGTAAATCTTACAATTGGAAACACCTCAACACTCCATCAAAAATGGATAAATTGTGCTATATTACATAAAACCATAGTCACAGCCCAGGTCACCATAGCAGCAACTACAGTAGCACATGATGTCACCAGTTTAAAGACCAGATGAAGAGTGGGGGGTCTCGATCCTTAACGTCAATTATTGTTACCTGTCCAGAGGTGCTTTGATTGTTTATGGTGGAATCAGGTGGCAGTGATATAATTTGTTCAGGAATTCTTGAGTCTCTTGATTCATTGTAAAAAAGACTAGTTAACATTATGCCAAGGCAGGCAGATATTAAATATGTGTGTTAAAATATAACTTCTCTCTTGTTCTCAGAAATTCTTCTTTGTTCTATTTTTCATAATAACTAGTATTCAGATTAAAAGGGATGACATAAAAACATGGAAGCCATATTCCATATGCTTATTTTTTTAAATAAAAAGTTCATTTTAAGTTAGACACATCTTGGCCAGTTAATATATAACGAGTTTGTGGGCACATGAAAGGAGAGAGTATTTGACATTAAAAATTTGATAGACTCTCCCCTCTGTTTTCTCAGGGATCATCTTTCTTCAAGTTTATGTTTTCTGAAGATTAATTACAGTAAGTTGCTAAAGTCCTACTCCACCTTTGAATGTAAACTTTTACTGAAATACAAAATACACATAAAAATTAATCATAATTTAGTTTGTGAGAAAATGGGTTAATTTTCATTAAATTACTATGTCAGTTTAATAAGATTTCAGATCGAGAAATAGTAATAGAATAATAGCAGGACCCAAAGACCTCTCACACTTCTTCCCTTTATCAACATCACCCCAGGCATTATTTGTCCAAGCAGTTTTCACCACATATTTGTTTCACACTTTTGCACCAAATATAAATGGATTCACATAAGATGTCCTATTTTTATCAAATTTCAATCACTCAGTATTATGACTTTGAGATTCACACAGTTTCTTTGTGGATAAATTACTCATTTTTATTGCTGAATATTATGAACTTGTGTGATATAGCAAAATTTATCCACTTTTGATGGAGTGTTAGGATGTTGCCAATTGTAAAAATCATGGATATTACTTCCATGAATAACCCTGCATGTGTCTCTTGGTAAGTTCTTGTATGTGTCACTCAGATATTGCTGCAATAATATTGCATAACAAATAAATACAAACCACTCTCTTCTGTACCCGTGTACACTTGCTTCACCCTCACCCATGTATGCTTGATCTATGGCTATGGCTGTGACTATGGTGGACAAGGATAGTGCTCGTATCACCCATTTTACTGTGTGCCACGTCCTGGTCACAACCAGGAAGGAGTTGAGCTCAGGCCTCCATAAGTGCTACAAGTTCTCTTCATTTCTTTAATTTAGGAGGAAAAGAACACACTAGCTGTATTCTCACTGTAGCATAAATAGGACCAAGAGGCACTTATGGATATGTATGTGTATAGTTTCTTTTCCTTTTCTCCTCAACTAGTCCTTTAGTTGAGATACTCTCTGTCATGGGCATGTCAGGTTAACTCTCACCAAAAACTGTATGGAGGATTCAAACACCAGACTTCTATCAGCATATTAATTGGTTTAGACTTTCTTATATTTTCTCTCAATCTCCAGTTCTAATTCCCCCATCTTCCTTTTTCTTGCCCTACAAAACTAATCTCCCCTACATTCACATATAGATATATCTTTCACAACTGATAGAGAAATAAAAATATCCACCAAGAAAACAATGTAATGAAATTTTATACCACCTCTTCATTGTGCACTGAAAACATGAAATAGCAAAAAATTAAAAATTAAAGTTTAAGAAAAAAAGAAATTAATTTACAATCATCAAGCAAGTATTCCAGAAAATACTCAGTGGAAGCCTAGAGAGAGATGGCGACATCGACATCACTGAGGAGCCCAGGGTAAAGAATGTGTCTAACTGGGAGAGTACTTAAACAAAAGGAAGGCAATGAAATAATCACCACTAAAAAATAATGCAATGACAGGATCCAGTCAATATTTTTCAATAATAATAATCAATGTAAATGGTTGTAATTCCCTAAAAAATAGTTTGGAAGATTAAATCTAGAAAACCAACCATAAGTTGTCTGTGAGAGACATACATCATCCCCAAGAAACACACAGACTGGAAAGGGAAACAATTCTACATACAGCTGGACCCTGACACCAAGCAGGAGTAGCTGTTTTGTTTTGAAACAAAGAAGGCTTTAAGCCAAAATGAATTGGCATAGACAAAGAAGGATGCTACTGGATAAAGGAATAATTCACCAAAAAAAGGTAATAATTTTAAATATATATGCCCCAAATGTTGGCTCACCCAATTTGATGAAACAAAAACTGCTGGACATAAGTGAACAGAAAGATATCAACACAATTGTAGTCAGAGACTTCGATACCTGACTCTCACAAATAGGTTAACAAGAAAAAAAGTTAACACAGAAGTATCAGAGATGAACCAAATCATCTAACAGAGTTAAGATATGTCTGCAGAGTTTTTCATCAAAAAAGAACAGAATACGCAGTTTCCTCAGCAGCACAGGGAACTTTCTCAAAAATAGAGCATATCTTCACCTGTAAATCATGCTTAAATAATTACAAAAGAATTGAAATAATATTTTGCTTATTATCAGATCATAGTGGAATGGAAGTACAAATCAACAGAAGAAAATAAAAGGACAGAAAGTGCTCAAACACATGCAGATTTAACAGTATACTCTTGAATAATAAAAGAGTCACAGAAGAAATCAGAGAGGAAATTAAAAAGTTCAAATAATCAAATGGTGATAGCACCCCAACATACCAAAATCTAAGAATCACAAGGAGAGTAGTTCTAAAAGGAAAGTTCATAGCTATGAATGCCTGCATTAGAAAACTACAGTGAACCCAAAAATACAACCAAATGTTACCTCTCAAATTTCTAGAAAAGCAAGAGCAATCCAAAGCCAAAATTTGTAGTAGGAAAAAATTATAAATATTGGAACAGAAATTAATTAGATTAAGAGTAAAAGAGCAGTACAAAGTATCAATGAATCAGTGACTTGATTCTTTGAAAGAATAAACAAGACTCTTAAAGGTTTAGCCAAACTTAACAAGAGAAGGAAAGAAAAATACTTATATCAATGCAATTAGAAATAAAAAGACAATATCATAGTGGATACTGTCAAAACATAAAAGGTTATAAGAAAGTACTCTGAAAATGTATATTCCAATAAAGTGGAAAACCTAGAAGAAATAACTAAACATATGAATTACAAAAAATAAACCAAGAAAACATAGAATCCCTGAACTAACCCATAACAGGAGCGAAACAGAGGTAGGAAAAGAACCTTTCTAACTGAGAAAAGAACAGGATCCAATAGATTCAGCACTCAATCTTACCAGAATTTCAAGGAATAACTGATGCCAGCACTCCTCAAACTCTTAAATGAAATTGAAAAGAAAAACTATGAAGCTCATTTCTTGAAGCTAGCATAAGCCTGATATCAAAATCAGACAAGAACTCAGCAAAGAAGGGAACTCTAGGCCAATTTTCGTAATGAACATAGATGCAAAAATCTGCAAGAAGATATTTACAAACACAGTACAACAAATAACTAAAAAATATCATATATCATGAGCAAGTGGGGTGCATCACATGGATGCAGATGGTTTACCACATTTGTATCGATAAACATAACACGTAACATAAACAGATGGGGAAAGTCACATGATTATGTCAAGAGATGCATTAAAAGCCTTTGAAAAATCTAACATGCATTTATGATAAAAAAAAACCTGAAAAACAAACCAAAAAAAAAAAAAGCATAGAAAGACTTTAACTGATAAAAGACATTTATGACAAACCCACTGCAAACATCGCATTAACTGGGGATAAAAATGAAATCATTCTCTCTAAAGAACAAGGCAAGGGTGTCTGCAGTCACTAATCCTGTTTAATAAAATACTTGTGATTTCTGTGAGAGAAATGAGGCAATAGAATGAAATTAAAAGGATGTGAAAGGATAGGAAAGGAAGAAGGAGAAATATCTGTGTCTGCAGATGCTGAGATCCCTTATAGTGGATCCAAAACTCTCTACCACAAGGCACTTGGAACTAATGAACAAATGCAACAGGATTTGAATGCAGCAGGATTCAAATCAGCAGGCAAAAACCAACAGCATTCCTGCACACAAGAAATGAACCCATCGAGAAAGAAATCAGGAAAATAATCCCACTCTCGTGGTATTTTCAAAAAATTAATTAAGAATTAATCTAATCTAGGAAGTCAAAAACATCTATAA
>PVJO010027813.1:0-19109 GCA_004026905.1 Hystrix cristata
TAAAACTATGCTTGAGCTGAGTTTAGAAGGGAGAAAATAAAAGTTTGACCATACACTAAAGAAAACCAAATGGTTAGATGGACACACACTCACTCACACTCACAAAGAGTGACAGACAGAGAACAGGAGCGGGGGGCAGGGAGAAGCTAGAGAAGTTGAGACATTGGAGAAGAATAAAAATACCAAGATGAGAGTTTTTGAAACAGAGAATCTGAATGCAGGAAGACAAAAGGCAGCAAAATGAGAAGATAAAAATAGTGAATATTTCTATTTCTCTTGTTAACAACTGTACTGCCTTTGGTCCTATCCCTATGATATTCCTTGTATGTCTCCTTTTACATTCTTAGACCCATGTAGTAACCTCCTGGGTATGGCCCGCTCCTGCAGATTTCCAAGGACCCTCTTCCCCTTCATGTTGCATCACACTACCTCAGTCCATGCAGTAACAGAAGAGCTTCCACATGATATGACAGACTACCAGGTGAAAATTTCAAGTATTTTGAGAATCACATACATGTTATATTTTTTTTCATGTGCTTTTGCTCTAGCTCTACTGAATTCTTGGCTTTATCTAACCTATGACTTCTTCAACTTCTTTTCTAACATATGTTGCCATCGTGAAATGCAGCTTGTTTTTCTATTTAGCACAGGAAATCTAACAAAAGCTGGTTTAGCATCAGCTGATGTCCAATTGTTTCAAACCGCAAGTGACAGCATAAACCAATGTAGGCAGCACTACCAGTGGGGCTCAGTGGTAAAGCACATGCACCGCACGTGTGAGGCCCTGAGTCTGAGCTCCTGTGCTGCAAAGGAAAGGGAAGGAAGGGAGAAAGGAAAGAAGGAAGGAAGAGAGGGAAGAAGTGAGGGAGGGGGAGGGAGGGAGGAAGAGACCAATGTGGCCTCTGAGAGACCCTGTCCCCCAGAGGGACAATCCAGTGGCCACTTTCCTAAATGAATTTTGAGAATTTGGATTTCCTCTTAGCAAACACATCTCCAAACTTATGGCAATGATTTTGAGTCTTCTCTTTTTGTTTTTCAGGTTTTTTTTTTGGGGGGGTGAGGGAGGCTGGGGATCAAACTCAGGGCTTTGCACTTGCTAGGCAAGCACTCTACCACTTGAGCTGAATCCTCAGCCCTTGAGTCTTCTCTTTTTAACCCAAACCGCAGAGCCCTTCTCTCTCATTTTGCTTGCTCTGTGGTCTCTCATTGCCTGGGTTAATCTCAGAAAACTTCACATTTCTCCATTTTATTTTACAGAACAAGAAATTTGACTCACATATATCTGTTGCAACCCAAACTCACTATTTCTGATATGCCTACAAATTCAGTGTATACAGCACCCACCCTTAATCCCTCCAGAGTTTTAATCTCTTTGCACCTAGCTGATGTTGAGGCCTCAGAATTCCTAAAGGAGGAATGTAAGTGTAATTCTGGAAACTTTTACAAAAATAATAATTTAGAGGAACATAACTATTTAACTTCTATTGAGGTGAGTAGCAACATAACATACTTTCCATCATAGCTTTTTTGGAAAAAAATGAAATTGGCTTTTTTTTTAAGAATATGTTTATGAATCGTTGCACAGTTGAAGAAGAAACAATGACTCCTAATTAGGTGCTCTACATGAATACTGCTGAAAATGACCAGTGACAAAAGCCTGTTGGGAGTATTTTTGTTACTACTTCTACACCTTAGTCATGCTTACATATTAGTTACAGCAGCTTAGCCTGCACTTTTGCTTTATTATTTTGATTATATCCCAAATGAACTACTTTTAAAATTGAAATCACACGTAGATATGATAATGATCTCTCATAGTTACTGCAATATGAATATGTTAGAAATTCTAGGAAAATTAGGCTCCTCACTCCCAGGACATCTCAGGCTCTATATTTATTTTAAATTTTCTGGCTTTACACAAGAGGGAAGTCTCTGATCTTTCAGAGTTAGTTGATGCATTGACGCTTCTAAAAGTTGATGAGCAAAATTTCCATTGTCTTGGACAGTGATCAGTCCTTTATTTTGAAACTCCATTTGAAGTGACACGTTTTATGTGTGATTAATCACTCCTTTTTGTCGAAGGGCCTTATAGCTTAGTTTCAGCCATGACTAACATGAAGTGACGAGTCACAGAGTCAAAAGCCTTTGAGGTAACACAAGTGATACTAAGAATCTTGTTCATGGCGACTTGAGACAGAGAACAGAACCTTTTTTCTTCTCCTCGCTAAATGGCAGCTGCAAATATCTGACACATACAGTTGCAGGTGGGAATGTTGAACGTGGCCGAATATGCCATTTAAAAATTTTGTATGAATCCAATGAAAGCCAGGTTTCCCAATTCAGACAAACTGCCAGAAGTAATTCCACATTTCCGTTTTCATCCCAAGATTTTCTTCTTCCTACATTCAAGTGCACATGAATTTTATAGTTTAGTTAAGGATTTTTCTTTTGCTTATAGCTCCTCAGGGAAAGAAAAATTATCATAGGAATTGTCCTGTCCTTTAAATATACAGAATATTTCGAATTATAATCTATATTTAAAATTTTTGCTTTTAAACTAAAATGTTATATAAAATACACTTATGAAACTATTATTCATTGAACTGTTATTGTATTTTACTGATGGCTGTATTAACCTTGGCAGCCTGGCTTCCTTGCTCATTTAATTACTTGCTTATTTTCTTACTTGTCCTGGACTATTTCTTGTGCTTGTGTTAATCCAGTCTCTTTATCTTAGCGTATTCTACAGATTTTTAAATTTTTTTTTAAATGATCTTTTTCTTTTACTCCACAACCCACTGACTATGTGACTCTATGGACATTTCCAAAAATCACATATATCACAAAGAAAAAACATTATGATGTATTCCAACTGGGCCAACAAATAAAATACACTTAATGTGTTTTAATTTAAAAGATTAAATTTTAAGGCATTAAAAGACTATAAACAATAGTAGATATTATAAAATAAAATATTACTAATAACATTAACTATCAAATTTTACATTTGAAAGCATGATTTTTAACAAGGTGAAAAATGAAACCATCAGTGGGGTAATTGAGTGTCACCTGGAAACTTCTTCAGCCAACAGCACACAGGTGACTCCATTTAAGTGGCATAGTACTTCTTTGCTTGGCTTCAGGAATGGTCAGCTTCACCAGCACAGATGACTGGTGCATATCACGGCTTCTTTCTTCAATACCAATGACTTATAACTACCATTTATGACTATAACTCTCCTCACATTGTCATGTACAGACTCAGGACTAATATCATTTCATGCATGTTTCGTTTAACTATTAGGCAGGAACTGCTGAAACTGTTACTAACCAAATTAAATCCTGACATTTACCTCCCCTGCTCATATGAATGTATGTTCAGGGAGCTGTTATATTCTGCAAGGCTATTTTACTGATTTGAACATTTATTCAAGATTATATATTTTTTTCACCTGTGAGTCTGCTTAGATAGTGTAAAAGCAATTATGTGATAGAGGGTCAGTTCATATAAATTCCATATATTTTGACCTTACAGAAATAAAAGTATTCCTTAACATTTAAAAATAGATATTTGTTCAAAGTAATATTTATTTCAGTGTTCTCATCTCTGCCTGAATTTTAGGGAGGACTCTAAGATTTGTATATTTTTCCCAAATTACAAATATATTGATTCACGTTTCCATTGCACCCATTTATCTACTATCTCCTTGCATGAGATTGGTCATGTTAGATTCGATGTATAAGTGGGATCATTCAATATCTGTCTGTCTGTGTCTGACTTATTTCTTTCAGCAGAATGTACAAGGATAAACATGCAGGACATTTTTCTGAGTGATTTCATTTTCTTATACCAAAATGAGAGTGTCTTCTATACTTACCAATGAGATAGCATGATAATGTATTGCTCTTATAAATTTTTACTAACAGTTATTTGAGAAAATCTCCCCAAAAGAAGTCCAATTTAAGAACTATCCTAATATTTATAGTCAAAATACATTATCAATTCAGTGTTATGCCATGTCAAAATCCAAGTCTTGCATCATGTTTGATTTTTAACCTGTATCACTCAGTAGTCACTTAAAAACCCTCTTTTGTCCTATAATATTCCTGAAAAATTAAAAAAGTTATTTTCCTGTACAAAAATCCATTTTCTTTCTTGTTATTCTCCTCTAGGTACCCACATTATGTTCACAATGAACCGAATTCCCTCATGCACGCTTTAATTTGAGCTTTCAAAATACATTTTAGAACTCTGCCTACAATTTTGTTTCTTAATGTGAAGTAGAACCATTGGAGGGACTTCTGAAAAACTCAGATTCCGAGTCACTCTCCTGGACCAATTAAATCAGAATCTAGCAGTGTGTTGCAGGCATTAGTAGTTTTGATTCTCCTCAGGTGATTCCACTGCTTACCTAGTCTTGAGACTCACTGACACGGAGCGGTGCTAATCAAAATTTAACCTGCACAATCATCTCCTGGGCCAGGAGCATCTTGTTAAACATGAAGATTTTAATGTAGCAGGTGTGGGATGAGGCCTGAGTTTCTGCATGATGTAACCAGTTTCCTGATGCGTTGGTTACTGGTCCAGGAAGCATGTATTATGTACCAAGTACACAACACATAGATGGCTGCTGAGAAGGAAGACAGTTAGTTTGTGGCTTTTATTTAATCTGAAAAGAAAAAAGTAAGAAAGAGCTGATGAAAAAGAAGCAGGAGCTAGCTAGCCTCGAGGCTCTTGCAGAACCAGTTCTGTTCTACATGTCATTGGCTCACATATACCACATTCACTTATTGTTTTCTAGAAGACTAAAAATCAAATGAAAAGCAAAGGAGTCTGTCTGCATCTCTAGCGAGGCGTCTGGTTGTTACTACTCACCGCTTTCTCTGTATAGCTTTTCTCCACTGTCTCAGCGGAGCCATCTCCAGCTGGTAGGTATGGCTTGCATAACTCCCCAGAGATGAAGCAGGTGAGGAGACTGAATAGCGAGCAGAGCACTGAGCTGGCAAAAGGACAAGAAGATTCTTGGCTCAGATTCAGAAGTTATTTGAATGTAGGCACTTATTCCATCAACGTGCTTTGGTAGAAATTGTTGCCACCTGCCCCTATTCTCAGGGGTTGCTTTTCCTGCTGCCTAGGCAGCCTATAGTTCACCAGGCTGTTAGTGTCTGCGGCACTAAGAACCTGGAGACGTGCCCTTGCTGCCCAGATGGCGGCTTACACATCAGGTACAGTATATTTAGATTGGCAGAGTCCCTGCTTTGCACTCAGAGTCCACATACTTTTTGCTGATGTTCAGTGGCAGCTGCCTCAGATATAATGAGATCAGAACATCCCATAAACCTCTGAAAAGGTCTGTGCAGAGAAATATCAGGGCGGACTTAGTTTTAAATAGTCTAGCCCATAACATCTTGAGAAAAAAAATAACTTTTTATGATAAATATATAATTCATAAAATCTGAATACTCAAAATTCTAAAATTATAATAAAATCTACAAAATTGGTTTCCTTGCTGGATATTATGTATATGCACACAAATATCCAGTTACGTATATCTATATTGGTAGATATTGGTATATAAAAAAAGTTACATTTATGTTTGTGAACTTATGTTTACATATCCTCCAATATATAACATGTATACTATGCTATGTATTTTGCAGTATCTAAGTAGTCTTGGAATATGTTTTCTGTCACAGTATTATAAATATGCAATGTCATTGAACTTTTAAAAAATCCAACTGCTTCACTAATACATATTGTAGAATGTGTCACCGCTGTTGAATAATAGACATTTAGGAAAAGAAAAGGAATCGATTCACATCAGTATATACAAGTCTATGTAAGAGATAATTGGACACTTGATAATCATCTTGACTTTGAGCTAAAGAGAGATTAGTCAACACATTATTTAAAAACTAAAAAGTGCATAGATTTAAGAATGTGAAATTTCTCAAGAAAATTGTTCCATAATCTTCTAGTCATTATTGCACAGTGCTGACCCCTTAGCCCTTTGGCCCTTCCTGTATTCCTTTGGAACTGATAACATTATTTAATTTAATTTTTATTGGTTCACTTTTGTAGTATGTAATGATTACATTCATCATAGGGAATCGACACATGTATGTAATTTTTTTTTACATGTATGGGATTTTAAAGTAATATGAAACAACCCTGATCATTATCCCAGTTTCACTGTTGTGTAAGATTTTCTATTATGAACCACCTAGGTTTAGCATGCACTTTATTAAGGTTTGGACATAAGACAATGTTCTACCATTACCTGTTCTGAACTCAACACAAAGTAGAGAACACAATTATTGAGCACTCAAGAATTACGCAAAAACTAATGATACTTACAGAGTGCATAACAATTGGAAAACCAAATTTCCAGTATTGCTGCAATTTATTCATTTTAACAGCAGAAACAGCTAGAATAAGGTCAAACTTATGTTGAATAATGTGATTTTTGTGGGCAATAAAACATACGTACACCCTGGCTACTTTTATACTTTCACAGTTTGTCTATAGCTAAGGAAAGCTAAAATAATTGTTAAATAAGATAAAAATTATGTGATCTGACAATAGGTTTTTCAAGTTGATATTTTTACTTGATAATAGATATTTCAATTTCTCTTCACTGAGAGATTCACAAGTATGAATGGAAGCATAAAAATAAAAGATAGGAAAGGAGATGCACAGCAAAATGTAAATTAAAAATATATATCCAAGTAAAATGTCAAGTAGAATGTCCAATTTTTTAAAAATTTATTTCCAAAAGGCTTCCTGAAGTTAAGAAATATATTCGTGTACCTTAATTTTTCCACTTAAATATATATTTTAGGAAACTTTGAGATATTCTAGCCCGATTAGTAGTTTTCTTACCAGTGATTAGACTACAAGAAAATTCAAGAAAACCCCCAAGTTTACATCAGATATGTTAGAAGTTACAGAAATCTGTAAGTTTAATCATTAGTGTAGAATAAAATCTTGGCATTGGTCAATAGTAACAAAACTTGAGTAGCGTGCATAAATCCACTACCACCTTCAACAATGTACTTGACTTTCTCAGAACCACAAAAATTTATATTTAACAGAGACAAGTAGAAGATTTTATGAAATATTATAGCACATTTACTGGTTTGGAAATTGAAAAACGTATCATATAGTGAACTGATGAAATGTCAGTATAGAAATAATTTTCAGAACAAAACAATATTATACAATTTGGTTGGCACCAGAGATTAAAAGAACTTGCATTTTTAACCAGCCTCTGAATTTATAGTCTCCAATGTGACTTTTTATTAAAAATTAATCTTATAGCAGATCATTGAGTAAGGAATAAGAAAATCCTATTAATTCTCATAGCAAATATTTAAATTTTGAAACACCACAATAATTATTTTAAGGGTAATATTACTGAATCATTTTGATATTGATTTCTATGTTAATATATCGACTAATTTTCATTTACATGTTCTACAGGTATGTGAGTGTTAATTTTCTATAATAAAAATTAATTGCTGCACGTAACACACTCAGCAAATATTTATGTCTTATTTTTGACCACTGTGAGATGCAAGAGAGTCCTGTATGTTACCAGAATTTGAAAACTTCGTGCTACTGCAAATACCACTTTACCTGGAAGGATAATTTTATGAGTTGAAAAAAGCAATCGAAATCATGGTGGGGTAGTTTCCAGACAAAATTGAAAAGTTAAAATACAAAGAAGGAAAGAAATGTAAAATAAATGGCAAGTTTAAAAAAGTACTCAACAGGAATCCTCAACAGTTTTATTTAAATATTTGATTCTCTCCTAATCCCCATGAAAGATGATTGTATGTTAGTTGACTATATTTTCTTTAAAACATTGTTTCCAAACAAGTTTTTAACTTACCTATCATTCTGTATATCTGCCTATTTTGTCTTCATGGCAACATAAATATGGTCATACACATATTTGAATCTTAGAACATTTCTGCTTTCTGAAATATACATATTTAATTCACCTTTTATAATATTTTTAGATATCATTCAATACAGCAAGTCCCCAATTTACAAACGAGCTCCATTCTTGGACAATGTTCAGAAGTCAGGTTTGTTTGTAATCAGTAATCCAACAAAGTGAGTCTTACACACCTGTGAAGGTTCACAATGCAAATGTTCTCGAGTAGGGGACCTCTGTACTGACACAAAATACACGTTATCATTATATAAGAGACTCATCCAATGCTGGTCAGCAAATCTTGCTGTTAGTCAGCTTTCCAGTTGCTGCAACAAAATACCAAACACCAGAAACTCAAAGGAGATGTTTAATTTAATTCCCAGTTTTAGAAAATTCAATACCTAGTTGACTGGCTCTGAGGCAGAAACACCACAGTGGAAGGGCATTGTGGGGCAAACCTGCTCGCCTTATGGAGACCAGGAAGGAAAGTAGTGCGTAGCAGCTTCAAGAGAGCTGCACCCTCCAGAGCCCTGCCCACCTCTAACTGGTCCCACCTCCTAACAGTATATTCAGCTATGAACATCATCAGATTATTCCACTGATGAGCATGGCAGCCCCGGGATCCAACCACACAGGGAGGTCTCTCTTAAAGCACTCAGGATGACGAGCTTCACTGTTAGGCTTTCTAAGGTATTTCACAGACTATCCTTGATTCGGTTTTTCCCTTTATCTTTTTTCGTTAGTGTTTCTTACTCCTTCTGGGACTCCATTTCCTTGTTAGAAATAGGTTGATGTGTATTTAACAGTTGTGATTTGGAGTAAAGACATTTTATGTGGAGAAATTCATCACCACCTGTATCTAATTTTAGCTAAACTTCATAATTGACTGTGAATATTCTTGATTTTGTTTCATCTCCTGGTTGGTGCTTCAAATTACACTATAGGGAATAAAGCTAACTTCATGATGTACAAAATATAATTCAATTTTATGTATGATGTCAATGAACACTCAAAAATGACAAATATAATTTTTTGCTAAATATCACACGTATATCATTCTAATATGTTTATAAAACTTTTTGTAAGGCAAAAGAAATAAAAAATACGGAACATAAATCAAATAGCAAAATCTATTCCTAGGGAAGTTCACTTTTGTCTTTGTATGACATTTTTAATCTTACTCCAATGAGTATAGCAGTAATTTATGAAGATCACTTTTTAAAACCTACCCAGAATTTTTAAACAATACATTAAACATAATGCATTTTACGGCTCAATGCCCAGAAACCTTGCCCTAAGTATTCTACTAGTAGAAAACAAATAGAGTACAAAGGTTGCTAAGGAGGAAATCTAAATATTGATTTATATATCAATATTTATTTTTTAACACCTCAATATTTATTAGATTTATCCCAGGTACTATATAATTTTCTGTATAAAAATACAGCTTTTACTGTACTTTTTCTTAAATAACATTTATTTCTTCCAGATTTGGAGGTTGGAAAACCCAAAATCAATATGTGAGCAGACTCAGTTCCTGGTGAGAAACTTTGTGGCTTGCCCAACTTTCAGTGTCCTCATCTGGTAGAGAGAGAAAGTTCCGGTCTCTCTTGCTCTTCTCATAATGGCATGAATCTAACTGTGGGGCCCACTCTCATGACATCATCTAACTTAACTGCCTCCCAAACAAACGCCTTACCACCAAATAGCACATTGAGGTCTAGGACTTCAACATATGAATACGGACAGATATCGAGTCCATAATATTCTGCCCCTGAAAGCCCCAAATTCATGTCCTTCTTGTATACAAAGCACATTCATTCTGTCCCCAAAATCTGATTCATTCCAGAATCAATTTTAAACTCTGAAGTCAAAGTTTCATTTAAATACTACAGCCTAAATTAGATTTCATAATGATGATTTTACATTGATTCTTTTTTTTTTTTTAGTTTTATTTTAGTGGTACATTTTAGATATACATAATGATAACACTCATCATAGAACATTTGTACCTGTACATGATATATCTTGCAGCTTCTTTTTTCCCATTTCTCTCCCCTCCCTGCAACCCTCCATCAATATTTAGATGACCAGATTATCATACCGTAAAAAAACAAAACTAATAAAAAATTGCAATTTTGAGGATTATGGATAGAGCAAAGATACTGTCCTACAAATTGAGCCGAAATCTTTATTTTGAATGATCAGTCTATAATCTATGTAACCTTACTATCCTTGACCTTTGCCATTAAGATGATTTTAATTTCCATTTCATAAATTCAATATATTTTTAGGTAAATTTTCATCAGGGAGTATCTTTATCCCTCTTTCCATCTCTATCTTGAGTCAGACATATTCAGAGAGGTAGAAATAAAATAGAGATTCGTGTTTAAAACTGCCAACAAAGAAGCTGTCTTCGTTTAGGTTTCACAGCTGGAGCCACAGTCACGGCAAATGTGAAGCCAACTTCCACGCTAGAATAGTTTTACAGTTTTAATCCATGTCAAACTGTGAAAATACACCCGCAAAGCACAATTTCTGCTTACTTTTTTTTATTATTATTATTAGTCCAGTTTCTTTTGTTTACCTGTTTGCAAACATTACGGTTTGTATGCATGATGAGTCCGTGATGCAAATGAGTCCACGATGAGTCAAACACGCCCGGAGAAAGCTAACTGCCAGGTTGAATTCCTGTGTCCTAAATCTTCAATTTGTCACACCCAGATACTTGTAAGGGTGGAGACATTCTCACTGCTTTCTTTTCTTTCACTTCTTTAGCTTTAACAATCTGAAAATGCAGCAGTACATAATACCTTCCCGCGGTCTTCCCAGGTTTTGCTGCAGCTGACGTCGGGAGAGCTGGTTAAGGGATTGGGTTGGCCGCACTGTGTTTACTGGTGTCTCTGGGCCGGTAATGCAAGACAGTGGAAATGAAAACAAAAACAAAAACAAAACAAAACAAAACAAAACAAAAAAACATTTTATAGTGCCCTTGAAAATTGTCCTGCCGAGCAGCTCTTCTTCCCAACACACAAAACAGAAAGGTGAACTTGCAGCCTTCCCAAAAACATTTTGCAGATTCACTATTTCTTTCAACAGTATTCTAAGAAGAAAAAAGTATGAATCAATACTGAAAGTTCTGGAAATTTTCTAGACAAGAAATAAGCAAACTCTTACAAATAAATATTTAAAATGAAATTTTAAATGATACTGAAATCTAACTACTTTCATCAGTTTTTTCGGGATGATTTTCTGCTATTTGTAGTGCAGTTTTTTGTGAAGCAGCAACTAAAGTGCCATCTTACAGTCTCAGATGTTTTCCACATGTCCAAATGCATGTTTGTGAGATAATTTACATGCATATATATCCTATGTAAGTATATACTAGGGATACCATATAACTTCTTTTTATTGTTTTCATATTATTTCTTTATCCTGACTCATCTCTGCCAAATGACCGCCTGACATCACTTAACAAAAATCATTTAGCACAAACAAAATTGGGTTTCCCAGTCTGATCACTTTGCCATGACAACAGGGCTTACTTTGCCCAAATGATGCCTGCACAAAAAATCTGAATTAATAAACTAGAAGATAAACTCTAAAGAGCCAATCTTACAGCACAGTTTGAATATTATAGGGGTTATGATCCAAAGACCTTAAAACAATATTATGAGTTGCAAACACAATCATAATTTAGGCTTACTCAGCTGGGAGGTTTCTAGTTTCCATGATCCATCTCCTAGTAACAACTCTGGGATAGCCTTTCATTCCTTTGTCTATAAAGATACTACTTATATATCGCATTCATACATCCATCCATCGCCTGTTCATCAGTCTGCTCATCCTCCATCCATCCTTCCATCTATCTGTCCATCCTACTTCTCTGAAGTTACTTGGTTCTACAGCGTTTGATTATCACCCTCCCACCCCTGCTGTTAGCTGTTGGCATCTCCTGTCCGTCTTCATCCAGGAGTTTGATTTATAGATGCTATGCATGGCAAACAAGCACAAATAGATATTGTGTAAAGCTAGTTGCTCAAACCATAAATAAAAATAAATGGAAAAGAATTCCCTCAAAACAAAGACTCATGTTCAGTGGGGAGTCAAAAAATGGAAAGTGGTGTGGCAGAGACCGTGGCGTGGAGAAAGGCAAGTGTCTTTGGGTTTTTTACTGTGGGCTGAGCAGGGCTGGGTGAGGTACTGTCCGATGGTGATGGTGGTGCAGAGAGTGCAGGGTGAGGGAGGATGATGGGGAATAAATAAGGTAAAACTATGTTATGTGCTTGTATGAAAATGTCACGATGGAGGCTCTATTCTGTGTAAATACACATTAATGAAAAATACTCCTTTCCCATCTCAGTTGTTTTAATTAGTTAAGTATAGTTTATGAAAAAAAAAAAAAAGATATTCCTTGCTAGCTTTGTTTAAATACAAACATAGTATAAAGAAGTATCTCAGCTGCTACAGGATTGAAATGAATCATTCAAGATTAAAAAAAAAAAATCTACTTGCTCTAAAGAATAAATGTTTGTCTTAAACAAATTCTATCTGGTTTCTCCTTCCATATCTTTTTTTTTTTTTGCTTGGGGGGGGGATGCTGTGGATTGAATTCAGGCCCTTGCGCTTGCTAGGCAAGCACTCTACACTGAGCTAAAGCCCCAGCTGCTCTTCCTCCATCTCACAGCTCTTCTCCCTTCACAGTTCAGGTTGGCCTTGAGCTCATTATGTGAACCAGGCCAGACTCTGACTCATGACCCTCCTGCTTTAGCTTCTTTTGTGTGGGGATCAGAAGCACGAGACACCACTTCTAGCTTTTCCAAATCTTGCTATTTTAACAACAAAACATACTTCTTCTTTTATCTGTTTTTAACTTTATTTTTAGAACTATAATATTTAGAAACATTATTTTTTTCTTTCACTTTTAATTTCTTGTTTTAAAAATTCTGTTTTCAGTAACTCTTCAATTGGTTTGAGAAGATAACATGGAAGTGTATATGATACTCCCATTTTCCTTCATTTATTCATTAAAAGTGACCAGGGAGTGGAACACACAATTTTAGTGCCTAAAATCCATAGGAGGACTCTGAGACAATACTACTATCTTGCTTTTCTTCATGATCAGACATGCATTTTGCAATATAAATAACAATACAAGTTTTCTTCCAAATGTTATGCCTTGTTCATATGTTCTAAAACTATATCAATATAAAGTTGCTAGTGGAACTTTTATCATATTTAGCCAAGAAACACAATGGTATTGTTATCTTTCCATACAACAAAATTTTCTGCACAATGGAATTAATTATTCATTGCTAGTTTAAATCTTAATCTCGTTTAATGACCAATACAAAGGAAAAAATACTTTTTTTCTTAGACATTCTAGAACAGCAGCATGATGGCAGACTTTACCAACAGAGCACCAATATGAAAACCTGAGGAGGAAAATTTAGAAATTTGGTAGTTTGCTAACAAATAAACCTCCCCAAATCCTGATCAATTATTTTCTTGTGGGAGCTTTAGACACAAAGAATAAGAAGTGAGGAAACAGAGTGCTTCAATGAGTAATATCCCAGTACTATATCTTGAACTGGACCAAACAAATTGGGCTCACTGACTACTAGCAAAATTTAACTCATGCTATCAGCCGACATAGGAAGGAGAAATGTTGGCAAACCCTCCCTAAGTGAGTAAAGGAGAAGAGAGCAAGATCAAAGCTCCATTTAAATGAGAGACAAAGTAAAGGATAAATGTATACGTGAACTTTAAATATGAAGTGGCCCCCGCACATGGTAAATGGGTCATGATTTCAGGATTTTCTCCTTTACTCAGGAAATCTAGGAGAAAAGTAAGGAGAAATAAATAGACCCTCTGTGTTTGTAGTAATTGTTTGCATACAATGTCCTTCCTTGGAACATCTTTTAGAAGAGGACTTGGAAAGAATGGAAAGACTCACATTGAAAATGGTTTTATGAGAGGAAGTGCGAAGGAGGAATAAGTACTCAAGCAAGGTGTGTGTAAATTACCATATTCTCCACTACTACTGCAAGAGTGGAAGCTTTCGATCAGAAAGTGCATATATATTTTAACTCTTATAACTTGTATTATGAGTTTTACGGATTATGAAATAGTTGTTTTGAAAAGGATCACATCTTAATGACTAATTAACCATGCAACCTAGCACAATTTGGAGGAATCTGAACAAGACCATTGGTGAAAAAGCTTCTAAATATAAACATTTAGTAATCTTATGTTAGTGATGTCTTCCAAGGAATGCACAAAATGGAAATAAAATACGACCAATATTTCTTACAAATCAGAATAATTTTTCATGAGGAAAAATAAGTTAAGCATAAATACTATGAAAAAGTTATGATGCTTAAAAATATTATCCCTTTGTGCTTGTTACATATGACATTTTAAAATAGCACTAGCTCTTGAAGACATGCGTGTAATTTTCTATGGCAGATGGTCCAGAGAACTAATCATTCAGTTAGATGTCACATTCTTAAATTTCCTTTTTAAGCATTTTTGTTTGGAATATTCTAGCTAGGATAATCAGGCATTCTGTGAGTAGATTAGTGTGATGAAAATGTACTTAGCTGTGGACACAGTTTAAAGAAAGAGAGATGTATAAATTCAGATGTAAATATAAACACATATTATGCTTGGAAGAAAATTTTTTTCTGAATGTTTTTAAATTAAATTTTTTCTAATAAAAATTAAAATGTACTCAATCTTCTAGATGCCCATTTTTCATCTCTAAAAGTAGTCAATGCTTTTCATGTGCTTTCTAATGGCTTAAACCTCAGATAGTGCTTACATCTACTGATTAAGAATACACCAAAATGAATTAAAATGTTTTTCATCTTTAAGTTTTTAATACTCTTGAAACTGAATAATATGATAGAGAAATATTATCAAGATTCAATGATATATCAATCTGTTTGCAATTCAGGAACATTATCTTCTCTTTTTTCCCGAAGAATGTAGAAAAGAATATTTTGAAACATTTTCTTTGTAAGAGACTCTTTTGATTGCTTCCAGAATCACCGAAGAAGAGGAGATTTGGTATAGTGATAAATTCTTATGCTTTTCCTATGCTTTAATGCAGCAAAAGTAACTGACATGGTAAAAGTGGAGGAACTTTTGTATCCCTCTTTCAAGCACCGTCACAGTTACAGGTTTTTGGTGTAAGAGGGTTTAAACTTCTACTACAGATACGAAAGTCATGCCAGTGGATAGTAATGTCTACTGGTTTTGATATTTTAAATCATCGCGTGTGATAAGAGGAACACTAAAAACTCTGGCTCAAAGTTAGTTTGTTAAAACCAGGTCAAAAAGCACCCTGAATTATTAGCAATTCTACCTCTAGCTCTATTGCCAAACGATTATATAATTTAGTAAAATATACTTAATATTATCCTCTTTTCCCCTTTACATGTAAGAAAACTCTAAATGTAAATTTTTTTGACCAGAACTGAGTTTAATGATTAATATCAAGAATTTTTTTAAATAGTACCTCTTATAGATGATGACTATTAAGATATTTTAATAATACCCTACACAAAGTTTTAGTACTGCACCACTCCACTCAGTGGATATTATTCCTCCTTGCTCTTGTCATACATCACCCAGGGTAGAGCTCTGGGTATTTATTGCATTTTGTTCATTGGTACTCAAATCATCAGTTCTTCACTGCATAGATAACTCTGTTCATTAGTGTGTCAGCACGGCTGCACAGACACAATCTGGCCCCACATTTCAGGTAATATCTGAAATACATGAGGAATGAACCACGGATTTCTAAGTGGTAGAACTACTAAAAATAAAATTTCTTCTCGTGAGCATCTAGCAGATTTTCAAATTCTTAAAGAGAATTCTAACAAATAGTTGATTGAGTTAAGATTCATTAGGCAAAAGTGCAAAGATATCTATTTTTCAGAATAGCGATAACAGAAATATAAAGTTTAATCTTTGTCTAACCTTGAGAAGACTTTGAAAGGCTGACTCAGAAAGTAAAACTATTCTTCACATTCTAGAAAAAAAGTCCAACACAACAGGAAAACCAGATAATATTACCACACACAAAGTTTACTCAATAAAACATTTTAAATCAGGTGCCTCAAAATTGGGGATAAGGAGAATGTCCCAATAATCTGACATCTAGAAATCCTGTGACAGGAAGGGAGCCAGCATTTACAAACACATTAGAAAGTGAACAGTCTCAGCCACCCATGTGAAGTCGGGCTGGACTCCTGCCTCTAAGAGACAGATTAGTGAGGGGATATTGCAAAGGAATAGAATAATAATACTGTGAAACTAGGATTCTGATCTGAAAACAAAAGTACGAACTTCTTTTGGGTGGGGGCGCTGCTGGGGATCGAACTAAGGGCCTCGCGCTTGCTAGACGAGTACTCTACCACCTGAGCTAAGTCGCCAACAAAAGTACAACTTTTGCAAAAGATTCTAAACTACTACCGAATATTTCTTGATAATGAATCTCTGCTGGTTGGAGTTACAGCTTCCTAAATGTCTTCTACCGATGAAAATGACTGGATTTCACCCGACGCTTCACATCTGGGGTTTCAGGTGGATTTGTCAAGTCACGGAGAATATATGAGGCAAAGGGAAACACCTGGGAGGGTCTTGTAAGTTCTTACTAAGCCTGGAACTGTAACTACATTGAAATTTTCTTCTAGGGAACAGGAATGCTTCCTTATCATGTGATGATGTATAATTTAATACACACTCAAGTATTAACTGCCTAGTTTATAAATTATCATCCACTTCGTAGTAGGAAATGTGCATTTCCTATAGAATCTTCATATCATACATTGTACTTTAGGGAATAATGAAGATATTATCCATGTAACCAATAAAACCTTGAGACATCAGTAATTAATGTATTAAGAGCCCATTGGACGCCTTACCCACCACATCCTGGGCATACTCATATATTTTTAAAAGCTATTTTTTATGTAAATTTATCACTTGAGTAGTTATGATAAGTATATATTATTTTCTTTAATCTACATGTGAACGATTTAAGTTGAATCACAGTATGGTTTCCCTTCTATTGGATTATTTTACTCAGTTGATGTTACAGTATTTATCCACGCTGACATGTGTAGTTTACTTTTATTCTTTTTCAATTCTGTGGAGTTTCCTGCTGTGTACACACACCATGATTGCATCAGCCTGCATACCGCGAGGAGAGAAAAGCCGCACCGTAACTGCAGAATTTAATATGAAATATTGTCTGTGACAAAAAAAAAAAAAATCTAACTGTAAGGTGGAAAGAAATCTAAAGTGTACCCTAAGGGTGAAGGTATGAAGCCAAGAAGAAACATACCGATGAATTTGAAGTCCGGAGTCCAGATCTCGTTGAAAACTTTGTAGTCACAGCCCACTGGATGCAGAAGTTTGTTGGATTCCTGAGGAAGAGCTGATCCAAAGGAACTGGACAAGCAGAACCCAGAGATATAAAGCAGGCCAGTACGTGCACAGAGTGAGGCAGGGTCTTCTCGTATCTAGGAAAACACTTTGCGTGTGAGCGTTGATGGCTGTGGGCCACAGACATGTCACAGCTGTGGAGAGATAACTACCAGACGAGACCAAGGCTCTTACGTCTCAGGGAATTGTTCATTTTATATGAAATGGCTATGTAGAGAAGTGCTGCTTGTTCTCACATCCTCACCACGGACTTACATGCAATAAGCATAAAAAGCCTCCTTCTTCCTCTAGCATCCTTCCCTGAAAAGGCTTAATATTTTGTCACTGTCAAGATGAAATTTTTAAACAAATTCTGAGTATGAATACAGAGAAGTTCTCAAAGCGTAAACTTGGAGATCAGAGCTACAACATCAAGGTTTTTTTATTTTGTGTGTGTGTGTGTGTGTGTGTGTGTGTGCCAGGGATCGAACTCTGGGCCTTGTGCTTGCTAGGCGAGCACTCTAACCATTGAGCAAATCCCCAGGCCCAACATCAAGATTTTGAAACACAAAGAAGCTGAGCTAATCAAGAACCCCAAAGGAAATAAACTTCAAAAATATGGATGAACCGTCTCCTCTGGAGTAACTTTCCAGCAAGCTACTATATTTTTCTCAGCTGGGATAAACTGGATAACAGGACCCCTCACAAAGGGATTCCATCAAAGCTTTCAGATGGAAAGGTTGTAAAAGAATACATTCATGGTTTTCACAAATTAGAGGGCAGCTGGCTTGAAAAGGATGAAAAATGATAGTAGCTGATCGAAGTATGGAAAATGAAGAGTGAATTTAAGGAGTACAGAAAATCCTAAAGCAGCTTCAGCACTTGCCAGAGAAATGAAAGCTTCAGTTCTCAAAGCTGGCCATTGAGGTATGAAGGGTATCATGGATCTCAGACTCTTATCTCAAGGCCTAGTCATTGACAAAGAGAGATTCCTCATTCAGAACATTGGAATTCAATGGTGAGCTAAATAAAACTAAAGCACAAACAATTCTAAATCTATATTAGTTACCATTTTAATGGACTGCATAGGGGCTTGGCTCCCACTACAGTAATATGAGAGAAAAAGTGCCTACCCTTTTTTTATGTGAATATTATTTATATTCTTCTCCATTATTATTTTATTAAAATTTCTAATATATAATAACAAATTTTAAGACACTCAAAATAAGGCAAGAAAATATAAACTATAGTTAAAGAAAGAATCAATAGGATACTGAGAGATAAACATTCTTAGAAATTATTTATAAGAATTTTACCATAACAATCAAACATTGAAAGATTTGGTGGGGAAACAGACAAAATTGATACAAAAATGCATAAATCTTTTAAATATCTAGTATTATATTGTTTTAAAAACCCTTACAAGCTGATACGGAAAAATAATTGGGACAGATACTATATAAAACTCCCAAAAAGGAAATATAAAAATGATACAATATGCGGCACAACCATGATGTCGGGTAAATTTATACTAAGAGTAAAATGAAATATAACTATATCCAGAAAAGCTAAAATTTAAATTGTACCAAAATTTGACACACAAGTTGCTGTGCCTTTCATATATTATTAGTGAGAATATAAACTTTTTATTCACTTTGGACAACTGCTTAACATCATATAGTAAATTTATACAAGCGTGAAAATCTCCCCATTGACTCATTACTTCTATTT
>PVJO010027814.1:0-19111 GCA_004026905.1 Hystrix cristata
TGGGGGTCTGGGGTTGCGTTTTGGTTCTATGTCTGGTCATTTTCTTTGTATACATATGTACTTTACCCCTTTTAGTTTGTTCTCCGAGTTGGTTTGATATTTCCTTTGTATGAGGTTACAAAAAGTTAGGTAATAGCATCCTCCTTGGGAATGTCTGTTTCTGCGGTTTCTTCTGGGTATATGTGTTTCTTGGTTCTTAAAACCTTTAGTCCTCCATGGTTATTTTCAAAGACAAGGTCTTGGTTGGCTCTACTTGGTAATGGTGACTTCAGAGAGGGGAAGGTTAAAAAGAAAAAAGCTAAAAGAGGGACAATGGGAGAAGAAAGAGGAGGAAAAAACAAACATACAGACAACCAAAAAAAAAAAAAAAGAGAGAGAGAGAGTGGGTGGGAGATCAGCAGAAGATAGTGTCACCAGAGAGGAGGCATAGATTTTATGTACGTTGATGGGTTCAGACCTTGCCGGCGCACGGGCCCAGGTCGCAGTCCTTTGTTCTAGCGCGGGCCCTTTCTCTCACCTGATTGGAAAATCCTGCGGTCAGCAGGCGCCTCCGTGCAGCTTTTGTGCGCCCGGGGCGGGACGGAGAATCTCTCTGTCGCCCGGGAACAGATGGCACAGCGCGGGCCCCTAGAGGAATCACTTTTAAACTGAAGGTCAGCCTGCGCTCTTAGATGCCTTCATATTATGAATTAAACTCTTTTTAGTTAGTGTACTTTTTGGGGGTGGGAACCTTGTTTCTACTTCTGTAAGTACGAAAATTGAGTTGTAAGAAAGTTAAGTGATTTGCCCAAGCTCATAATTTGTAAATGGCAAAGGTGGAATTTGAGCCCAAGTTTGTCTGATCAGTAGGAAAAGAGAAGGGAGCTTGTACTCTTTCTTGCCTCTCTTGTGTTAGATGGTAAATATAATAGCATTTATAAGATATATATGAGGTACTTAACTGTTTCAGTTTGGAAGTTTCATCTAATTTCTGATCCTGCAATTTAAAAGTGAACTTTGATATTATAACTTAATTGAATTCCAAAGATACATCTGTAGAAGAGAGGCAGAACACTGAACATTAAATCATTTTATGTGTCTATGCAGTTTTTTGGCTAGTTGGTTTCGGGTTTTGTTGCTTTTGTTTGTTTGTTTGTTTGTTGTGGTACTGAGGATTGAGCCCAGAATCTTCACACTAAGCTTTATCCCCAGCCCTTTTCTATTTTTTATTTTGAGACAGCATCTTGCCAAGTTGCTAAGTTACCCAGGCTACACTCAGATTTGCAATCCTCCTGACTCAGCCTCCCAAAGTGCTGATATTACAGGTGTACACCACTATACCCAGCTCCCAGTACCCACCCATCAACTATTGAAAACATTTTTTAGTTTAGAGACAGGCCCTTACTAAGTTGCTAATTTGTTGCTAATTTGAGCTCAAATTTATAATCCTCCCGTCTCAACCTCCCAGAATTCTGGGCATTATTTTTCTTCATGAAGTTTATGTGAAATCTGGAGTGCTTTGGGTAGTTTTGATGAAATAGCACATGTACCATTTTGAAGATCTAGTTATCTGTAATATACCCCAGATACTGTAATTGTCATATCCTATGCACTTTTTACTTATGACTTTAAAGATGTCAGAATGTCTAAAATCCTTTTCTTATAATGTGTTATAGATTTGAGGAAGACCCAAAGGAAGAAATTAGTAATGTTCAAACAGAAGCTTTTCCATTGAAAAAATAATAAATGTGTCAGAAAAATTGGAAAGGTGTTGAGGGCTTAGGAAGGTTGTAGAAAACAAAATAAAACAGTGAATATTAGAATGCAGCTCCACAAGGACAAGTCCTTTTCTGTGTACTTCATTCATGGGTGCACCTCTAGTTTCTGTGGTCGTTAGAAGAATACATGGCATCTAGTAGGTGCAGAGTAAGTATTTGTTGAGTAAAAGAAGGAACAAAAGCTGTGAGGTTTGGATTTACATCTTTGTGTCTTACATGCTGCCAAGGGCTTTAGTCACAATGAGTCTTTCCTTTCTAAGCTGTTGTATGCCAAGTTGATTTATCTACTTTTGTTAATGTTCCTGTACCTCATAGCTTCCAAGTGTTATTTTTTACTCATTCATTCAGCAAATATTTATTGAGCATCTAATGTATGCCAAGCAATGTAACATTAAAAAGCAACCAGAGTTTACTTTTTAAATGTTTTTTTAAAACAGGTCATATTAATTTAATTAATAGTTTTATGTATTTTATGCTATATAGGAGATTGGCATAGACAGCAGCTACTAGATACCAGAAAACATTGATACGATGAAATCAAAGAAAAAAAATGTGGACTTTGAATAAAGAGGGAAGTGCGAGAGTCCAGGTGGGGATGACACACCGTAGTCAGGGATGAAGCAAGAGGCGTGTTTTAGGAAACTGAGTGGACTCCCTGGTAAAGCAGAAAAGGATAGATGAAGGAATACAGAACATGCAACTGGCTAGTATATTCGGCTGACTCAGCAGGCTTGGCTTCTTCTAACAAGAATCACTGAGTGAGTGTGTTTCACTATGAGGGAGGTTGCTAGGTCTCTCCCAGGCTCGATCCTTGGTGTGTTCTCCTCTTTTGATTGCCGACTTCAGTCTTATTTGTAGGGACCTACTAACCTCCAAAACTCTTTCCCACTTCATTGTCCTGCTAAGTGATTCCTGCTAATAGTAGATACACAGATGTGTATGTGTATATGCATTTGTATGGCAACTCCAGAATTTGTTTATCTAGCCTCAATCTTGTCTTAGTCACTTCCCTCATTGCTGGGGCAAAATATCTGACACCCACAAATTAAAAGAGGAGAGGTTCATTCTGGCTCATATTTCAGTCCATAGTCTGTCCACTGGGTCTGAGGTAGGATGACATGACAGAGGGACAAAACAGACCAGAAGCAGAGTGAAGGGAAGAGCTGGGGAGGGAGATAAACCCTTCCAGGCCACACCCCCAGCAACCTGCCTCTTCTGACCAGACCCCGCCTCCTGACAGCAATCAACTAGCTATAAACCCCCATAATCCAATCACTTTCTGGAATCCCCACCCCTGAGTGCATTAGGTCTTTGGGGAACATCTAGATATAAACTGTAACACCTTGCTTCTGAGTTTTGTGTTCATTTATGCAGTATTTCCCTTAACAGCGCCATTTGGATGTCTCACATGCATCTTAACATGCCGAAAAGTGAATTCAAGGTTATTGATAACCCCACCCCAATACCTGTCTCCTACCATGCCTCCTCATCGTCCCCATTTCCACTCAATGAGTCTAGTCTAAAAAAACTGAATTACTCCTGATACCTCTTTTCATGTCAAGATGTGTCTAGCCCCTTGACAAGTCTTGTGAGCTGAATCAACACAACATACCCCAGATCCTACTACAACACTAGGTTGCTATTGTATTTTCTCCTGAATGTAGAATATTTCAGTGCATAGTCCACATAATTTGCAGAACTTAGTGAAAATGTGGAGCCCCTTGCCCACACACAAATTATTAAGAATTTCAGAATGGTGACTATGGTGCATTAAAATCAAGCCCTGGGCCAATCTACATGAAAGCCCAGTGTAACTGCAGAGGGAACCTGTCCATGAAGCTGGCCCTAACTAGTAGCTTCCTGCCTCCCCCTATAAGCTATTCGTCATGGGTCAGTCAGAGTGATTAATGTAGATCTGATCATACCACTTCCCTGCTATTTGCAGTTAAACTTTTGAAGATCTGGCATGATCTGCTCTTGGAGACTCTGGACCTGATCCTGAAGCTTCTCCATCCTCTGTTTCTACCATGCTCCTTTTTCATTCACTGGGAAGAAGCCAAAAATGACCAACTTTTGGTCCATTAAGAACAAGAACAGTCCCATCTCAGGTCTTCTTTCTGCCTAAGCACAAGCCTTTCACCAGATTTTAAAGTGGCAGCCTCCTTTCTCTCATGTAGTTCTTAGTTTGTGTGGCTCCTCTCAGATAGGCATTACATGACCACTATTAGGAGAAATAGCATAGCCTTGTTTTCACAGATACTGCCTTTTACTTACTGTGCCATTACCCAGGCTTATTATATTCTTAACACTTAGTACTTTATAGAACTATCTTTATTAATTATTGACTGTGTGTATCCATATTACTTAGCATAGTGCCTGGCATATGATAGTCCTCAATAAATGTTTGTTGTTTATTAGAATTGTATAGCCTCTTTGATTTTGGAGATTTATCTAAAGTTAAGTGGGTCTTTTTCATTTGTTAAGTTCTAACCATTTTTATTGAGTTCTCATAACACAGAACATATGTGTGTGTGTGTGTGTGTGTTTGTGTGTGTGAGACCAAGAATTTAACCCAACAAGTACTGAGCTACATTCCCAACTCTTGTTTGTATTTTATTTTGAGATAGAGTCTTGCTAATTTGCTGGGCTGGCCTCAGACTTGCATTCCTCCTGCTTCTGCTTCCCAAGTAGCTAGCATTACAGTTGTGCACCTTCATATCCCACTTGAATTGACTTTTTAATTTAATGAAAGAACTCCTTTTTAAAGTAGCATGTCTTCGGTATGCCATGTTATATGATACATACATGTGCTGCATGCTGTAGTTTGGATTTTAAATGTTTGCCAAAGGTCCATATGGCAGTATTGAGGGGTGATAGAGGTTAAAAAGTGGGGCCTGGTAGAAGATCTCAGATTCTTGGAAGTATGTCTTCAAAGGGGATATAGTTGTACTCAGCCCCTATTTCCTCCTTTCTGTGTCCCAGTCATGAGGTAAGCAAGTTTGCTCCCCTCACTCCCCACCATAATATGCTGCCTCACCACAGGCCCAAAAGCATTGGGGCCAACTAACCATGGACTGAAACCTCTAAAACTGTGAGCCAAAATAACCTTTTCCTCTTTATAAATTAATTATCTCAGGTATTTTTATAGTAACAGAAAAATGACTGGCACATATAGTTTGGACCGAGAATTAAAGATGTCGTTACCAGTCGAAACTAAAGTTAATACTATATGGTGAGCAGAATTTTCTCTAAAAATCAATATTGTATACCATAATACCAAAATTTCCCAGCCAAAACTTCACAAATTTATGTAAACCTTGAGCACCTATTATGTACCAACCCTCAGAAATGAAAAGATAAGGCATTTTTTCCTGACTTTGAGTTGCTCCTGTAGATAATTTTTTTGATAAGCAATATTCTGTATAGTTTCAAAAAGACAAATACTAAATCTGCTTCACAAACTATGACTAGACATTTTCATAGTCCAAAAGGGTGCACTTGAAAAGGAGAAGCACACACATGTGTACATATTTACACCCCTCATGAGGCTAACACAGACAAAAATATTGGAAATTAATTTACACATCTGTTGTTTACCAGTACTGTCTGGGACATACACCATTTTTGGAGGTGGTGGGTGTAGTGATGGACAAATGCTATTGTTCACAGAATTTTCAATTCTTATTACATAGTTACATTGAAGGCCATATGGTGTTTTACTGTAGCTTCTTTAATTACTAGTAGTTTATACTTCTCTTTGCATTACTATTAGTGCATTTCATTAGCTCCATTTTTTGTAATACAAACTTCAGATACTCCTTTTTCATAAAATGTTATCCTATACAATGAAAATAATTCATGGAATATCGTGCTTTTGGTGACTTTTCCAAATGTAATTCCTATGGGGGCTCTAAAATCTTTGTTGGTTTAGTGTATTAATAGTTTCTTCCCTGGAACTTCAGAGGAATAAGTTATTTCTACTAGTTGAGTTTTCCAAATAGTTGTTACTAAACTCTTTTTTTTTGGTATTATCTTTTTTTTATTTTAATGGTACATTTTAGATGTACATAGTGATAACATTCATCATAGGGGATTTGCACCTGTACATGATATATCTTGTTGCTTCTTTTTTTTCCCCATTCCCCTCCTCTCCCTTCACCCTCTCCTCCATCCTTATTTATGAAAGCTTCATTTTTCCTTCCATTTCTTACTTCTCTTGTCCCTCTGTTCCTTTTCCCCTCCCCCTTCATTGTTCCCTTTCCCATTCGTCTAAACTCTTTAAAAAAGTGAAAAAAACTATTTTTAAAAAGCATGTTTAATGAATAAAAATCTTTCTAAACAATTTTATATCTATGTTCATACCTAATATGTGGAGTTTATTGATGACATAATACAGCCTTCTCTTTACCGGTTTTTTATATGAACACCTATTTTTGAATTACATGGTAGATGCTTTTAATACTGTCAAGGTGAATAGGGTTATAACCCCTGCACAAGATGCACCATGGCGTATTATGGTTTGCAAGTTAGTTTGCTTGTTTTATATAGTTCTTCAGTCCTCCCATTAGCTATCATTTTGGTTTATTGGTTATGTTGCTATCTGTTGCATTCCCTATCTTTTTTCTGATTTAGTGTTTTTAATTTCCTGTGAGCTCAAGATTGAGTTTTAAAATTCCATTAGAATGAATAGTGTGTGCAAAAGAAGACCAAATAATATCACTCTGAGTGATAGTCTGGTGGGCTTGCGTATGAGTCAAGTGCCCAGAGCTGTCATTTTTGGCCTTGTGACATCTGTTTTGGTTGCTGAGGTCTTTTTTCTGCCTAAGCACAAGCCTTTCACCAGATCTTAAAGTGGCAGCCTCGTTTTTCTTTTTTTTAATTTATTTATTTATTTATTTATTTTCTCTTTCTTGGTTTTGGTAGGGGCAGATGTCATTGTATATAATAAATCACAAAACAGAAAATATGTAGAATATCTTATTTTAAAACCCTTCCTTTGGACCACTTTAACATGGTGGATACACTTGTACCATTTGTCTGAAACTCAAATATGTAATAAAGTATTGCTAATTAAATTTCCTAACATCATTCTGAGTGCTTTGCTTGAAACTGCATCGTGCAAGTAAATGAGCTCTATTAAGCTGTTGATTGCCAAAGCTTGTTTCTTTGCTCTTTATTACTATCATCAATGAAGTATACAGTTTCACAGTCATTATTGAATCTGGACAGCATATCGAGATATTTTGTAGTCAGTCCCCAATGTACGTTCATTGAACCTCCAACATATATTGAGGGATACCTTTGTCTGGCATTGTCAGATGTGCCTACAAGGATTCTGTATTTATAGGGCTGACAGGATTTCTCTATTTATAGGGCTAACATAGTGCTCAGTCTTTCTCACATTTTTGGGTGTATATACAAATCATCTGGGAATTTTTTTAAAAAGTGGATTCTAGAACCAGGCTCCTAGATTTATAGACTTAGGAGTTCTGAGGTAGAACTAGAAATAGGCATTGTTTATAGCCAATCTGGTAATTCTGATATAGTAGCCCTCAGAGCATGTTTTGAGAAATACTAGTCTGACATACAAGGAGTTCTTAATAAGGAGGTGCAGCTTTCAAATATCATGTTATATGTAACCCAATTGCTATTTCAAGTGTACCTTAAACTACAATCTTGTACCATAACAAGGAACCACATATACAGTGGTGGTCTTGTAAGATTATATCACATAATGACATTGTAGCTGTCTTAGTTTGTATAGTACACTCTGCGGTTCATACAACTATAAAATCACCTAACAATATATTTTTCAAAATGTGTCCCACTGTTAAGCAGTGCATGGTTGTACCTCAAAAGTCTATAGTTTAAAATACCCCACCAATACTTGATCTTTCTTATACAATGACATGGGCCTATGACAAGGCTGTCATCCAAACATACTCAAGAACTCTAAAAATGAAATGTTACAGAACATATTTGAAATATGCAATCCACCAGAAGTTGTGTCATGGCTGCCTCCAAGGAGACAACCTCTAGGTGGCTAGGGGAGACTTGTTTTTAATCATGAATCCTTTTATTCCTTACAAATTCTATGCCAAGTGACTGTATTACCTACCCAAAAATAAATTGGAGACTGTGTATTGTTTTGTGGCCATAGATCTAAAATTCTACTATTGATTATTAGCTCATATACCTGATCTCTTAACCCTTCCTTTCTTTTCCATATCTTTCCCTATCAGCATGTCCCAGAGGACAGAGCTTTCTTCTTGCAAGCACTTTATTTGAATACTCTTTCCCTTCTTTAGAGGTCTGTAATATCTCTTTTTCACAAGTTTTATTCTTTACATGATACAGTCTGTTTCTTAGCAATCTCTTCAACTCTTATTCTAGTCTATCAAAAATACTAGTATTTTACATCTCTGGCTTAATATATTTTAATGTCTAGAACATAATGCCTAGAATATTATAAGCATTAATATACATCCTCAGTATTATTCTTCTCTTTAACCCTTTCTCTTAATTTTTCTTGTCTTTTGGTCTTTTTGTTAGATGGGGTTTTATGCTGTAAATACATACCTGAGATAATCACTGTAAAGGAATAAAGATTTATTTTGGCTTACAATGTTGGAGATTTCAGTCCATGGTCACTTGGCTTCATTGCTTCTAGGCCTGTGGTGAGGTAGAAACGTCACGACAAAAGGACGTGATAGAGGAAAGCTGCTTACCTCATGGCAGCCAAAAAGTAGAATGAGGGAAGAGAGCCAGAGAGAAGTCAGGGACAAGATATAACCTTTAAAGGCACATCTCTAGCTAGGTCCCACCACTTAAAAACATAGCCATCTCTCTTGTTGTTGTTTTTGGTGGTGCTAGGGGTTGAACCCCTAATTATTTTTAATGACATGCTATACATAACTAAGTGCATGTCATGCAATTATAACAGCACTTTATTTTGAACTTGGATTTTCTATTTGTGGTGCTGTGTCATCAAAAGGTTGTAATATAACTAATAGTGATTAAAATATGAGTCTAACTTTTGTTTGTAAGGGATCTATTTAAATTTCTTGGAGGAAGTATAAATCTTTAAGGAAAAGACAAAAACATTTGGGCTGGGTTTTCTTAGTTTGTAGCTTGTGGTGTTTATGAGGGTGATGTAGAAGTTTGTCGAATGCTAGATAATTTAACTACTTTAGGATAAGTTCAATCCTAGCATTAACCTCCTGTTTCACAGATGTTCATATCCAGCTTTTATTTTTGTGAATTTAAAGTTTAAATTCTTCAAAATTTAAAAATGTGTAGAAATCTTTTCTCACCCTCTTGTACATCCTCTTAATAAAGAGAGAGCAAGAAACCAAATGGCCTGATACCTCATCCACAGAGTGAGGAATCAATAGAGAGTTCTTCCCTTCTTTGCAGCCCTAAATGGCAGTCTCAGTAGCTTTCATCCTTTAATATCAGTATCAGTGCCACAGCAGCTGTTCCTGAACAGAGCTCTCTTGAAAGCTCAACTTCTTCCTTCTCTAATTTTTTTCCTAGCTTGATTTGGCTACAGTTAGCACAAAAATCTTTCTTCTTAATTTTTAAAATGGCATGTTAAAATTTACCTTATCTTTTATGAAATAACCTCTGAATCCTAGCTTTCATTGGTGGCCAGATGCTCCCAGATATTTCCCATCTATTCCAGCATTTGTAGTTTCATAGAATCACTAATGAAGTAGCCATTTGCTATATTTGTTTTGTCACCATAGCAACAATGTCTTGGTTAGTGTACACCTGGGTAGCTTCCTACACTTTGACATGTTCAAAGCTAATAATTCTAAAAAAAAAAAAAAAAAAGCTAATAATTCTGATTTCTACTAAAAGGCAGCTGGAATTTTGAAGAATGGTATTTTTTTAATTTGCTCCCACTGGTTTATCCATCACATAGTCATGGGGTCATAGATAGTCTCTAATGTTAAATATTTTTAGGAATCAAAGAAATTGATCCTAAAGTTAGAAATTGAAGCTGCTTAGTAATCTTGAGTGATTAGCTTTAAATAATTTCCAATGATTCTGGTTATAAGTTTTCATTTTTTTAGTGCAGTGTGAAAATTTGAAAATACTTCTCATCACAGTAATTTTTCTAGTCTTCTATTATTCAGTTTCTGTTAGGTCAGCCTCCTTGAACTATATCACTTTCATTCCCTCCTACACTTTCGCTTTAAGTTTCTTTAGTAAGTACTTAAACTAGCACTTACATAAATCTGTTTCCACTTTTTAAATGTGTCTGCTTCACATTTCACATAGTTATAAACATGTCCTTTACATAAAATACACATTCTCTAATACACTTTCCTGGGAGAAGATAGTGTATCCTGTTCATGGTGATAGCATTTACAACTTCAAGAATCTAGTCTAATCTTAAATGATGTGAAGATTATCACTGTACCATCTGCTATAAAATACATAAAAGGCTCGCTTTAATCTTCCACATTTATTTCATATATAAATTGCTTTTATCAGACATTCTCCATACTTTAAATCCCTTTAAAAGCCTACTTCCCCTTAGTCATCATATTCTTGTTTCAATCTCTCTAAAAATATAGCAAGTTCACATCCTTACTGATTCTTTCTTGGCTCTTAACATTGAACCAGAACAAACATGGGCATGTATTCATACAAATACAAATGTTCATATACATATATATTTTTTCATTTGTTCCTGTCTAACTCAGTTGTATGGATTTTGCTAGGAGACCAGCGTTGTAGTTTCAGTTGCCATTTGAGGATGTGACCCTGCCTTGTTACATATGGATACAGATTTTGCCTTTGCCTTCAGCTAGCAACAGTCAATGAACTGCTAGTTGATCAAAGAGGAAACAAGGGAGCATAACTTGGTATAAAACCTGGGACAAATAATACAGAAGTTTATGCTTTTCTCTGGTTAATCAACCCGATTGTCTTCAGATGTAAAGATGTCTACCAACGCAATATTTGTAAAGATGTACATACATAAGTAACCCAGAGCATCATTTCAGCAGCTTAGAAAAATAAAGTGGATTTTGCTTGTCACTCAAATATGCAATATGGCTATACATAACCAATACATATTGTAATTTTTACTCTCTGCAGACTGATGATGCAGAAAAACTTTTTATACCTTCAGACCTATAGAAATAGTCATCCTATAACCAACCAGAGCTACATAGCCTGATATCCCTAACATTTTGTAAAAGTTATAGGCTATAAAATAGGTCACTAAAATGTGAAAGGGTTTGTAAATAAAAACCCAGAGATCATCAAGACTATTTTTACTCACCTCTAGTTTGGAAATGTTTTTCCTGTCTCTTAAATTTAATTGCCTTTGTGTAAGGCTAGCTATAAAAAAAAATTTAGGTTTAAACTGAACTAGAAAATATATTTAGGAAAAACTGCCATATTTCTATAATGCCCTCTTGCTTCTACTAAAAACATGAAAAATATTTTATTTAAATCGTAAAATGCTGTATTCAGGTCTCCATGGGTCCTGTGTAAGAGAAAATCTACATGTTGGCCAGGTGACTTAATGTGGTACTGTCTAATTCTTCATCAGGTGATACGAACCATGGGCCTATTTATCAGTCAGTGAATAAGCACTCCGAGGAGGTTACAAAAAGGTGGTCGTGGCTGACTGTTTAGAGGGCTGGCAACATATAAATTGACTGACAAACTTGTGAAAAAAGAAAATCTTAGCATAGCAATTATTCTTAGCACTTTCTCCATATGGTAGGCTTATAAGCATTAGTGTTTCTCTTATGAAGCTGAATTAATTTTACTGTATTATTGGTAGTTTCCAGCAGTTTCTTTTTTAATTTTTAAGGAATTTTTTCCAAAAAGATAAAACTTATGAGACTAACCTCCCAAAATCAAATTCCAACCTTAAATTAATGAATGCATCTCAATCCTTAATGAATAGACAAAGCTTTGCACTCCATGTATTTTACAAGCAATGCATTAGTGTTCATCATTTTGACATACTGAAAGTCTTAATTTGAGTTTTCTTCTTGGCTTATGACAAATATAGGAGGGGAAATGACATCTATCATTATTTTTGTTCCCAATATTTTGTTAGTTTCAAATGCTAATGAAATTAACAAATTTAAATGAGAATTTTATGAAGTAAAATTTGAAATTATGTTCCATGTCCTTTAATTTCTGTGTAAGCCTTATAGCCTTTGCTATTATACTTTACTATAAAAAATACAAAACTAAAAATTACCAAACTAGAAAAGTGAGACTAAAGGAATCTTACTGTGGTAATCTTGTCCTTGATGCCACTATCTAGATTTCATGTACGTCATTCTGGAGAAATATCCACTTCTCAGGTATTTCTAGTTGGGATGTTACTCAAGAATATTCAAAGGCTTGGCAATGCCGTGCATCGAGCTGTGGCTCGTGCAGTCCGCTCGTATAGTCAGCCTTTGAGAAAGACATGTCATAGCTTTGTAGAGGGGGAATCAGCGAAGGCAAGAGTGAATTACTTACCTACATGGTAGACTAGGTAGTAGGAGCGCCTGGATTTAGTATGTAGGCAAACTCACTCTCTATTTATGAAAATAATCTGAGAGAAGAAGTGGATAGTGAAATTTTATGAGTCGAATGTAGTGAGATGTTGATGTTCAGAAAATTGGCTAAATGCTGTTCTAAATTGATTCCTCAATACCACACACAGAAGTTTAGGAGATTAAGTATAGAATAAAGTATTTAATGGGGTACAGAAATGTAGATTCATCTTTTGGGGTTATGGAAAGAAAGGAGGCTGTGTTATTTATTGTTTAATGTTCTCTGAGAGCTTTAGCGTGTTTGGCAGTTGAGGTAGAATAATGCATATGAAATAATCTGGAGCTGTACAGAAAATTTAGAGAAAAATCAACTAAAAGGGTTAAGGAAGTAAAAAATGGAGACATTAACCAAAGTAATTTAGAGATATCCATGATAAAGAGCAGGAGAGAATTAAGTTACTTTGTTCAGTTGTACCTACTACACAGTTTGTGTGAAGATGACCCTGACTTCTTTGAAGAAAATTACATAAGCTCCTTGAATTGAATCTTAATATGGTGAGAAAGGTGGGAAAATACTTTTGAGGTTAGTTGTTTAAACAGTGTTATCCTGGACAATCTAACTCAAGGATGCTCCACTCAGAGGTACATTTTTACTTGTGTTAAACTCAAGCATGCATTCTAGTCACTGCTGGTTGCAACTCATGTATGAGGGATTGATTTGAGTGCCCCAAAGGTTTAAATCTAGAACTGATTTGCTTACATCTAACCTCTAGTATATTTTTTAAAAATCAGATGCATAGTTAGTCAAAACTGTAAGCTACATAATTTTTATGTCTTTTGGTGTTTTTGGTTAAATTATAATTCTGTTTAGCACTTCCCTGAGCATTACGTTTTATCCTAGGCTATATATAGCATTTTAAGAAGTTTTTATCAGGCATAGTGGCATACATCTGTAATCCCATCACTCAGGAGGCTGAGGCAGGAAGATTGCCAGAAATCCAAGGCCAGTTTGGGTTATATAGTGAGTTTAAGGCCAGCCTGAACTGCAAAGTGAGACCTTGTCTCAAATAAATTTTTAAAAATAAAATGAAAAAGATTTTCTTGTCTTTGAAAACTCCAAAGAAGATAAAGTAGTTTTTAATCTGATATAGCCAAGTATCTCTGCATCATAACAAAGGATAAACACTGATTCCATAAGTCTTGGTTCTAAAGTCTTGTGTGTCACATAATTTTTAAAAGCTGTTCTTATGTGGGCACAGTGGCATATGCCCATAGTCCAGTAACTCAGCAGACTGAGGCAGAAGGATTACAAGTTTGAGCCTACCCAGTGCAGCTGAGTGAGACCCTATCTCAAAATAAAATACAGTAAAACCTTGGTTTGTGACCATAATTCATTCCAGAAACATACTTGTAATCCAAAGCACTTGTATATCAAAGCAAATGTCCCCCTAAGAAATAATGGAAACTCGGACGATTCATTCCACAACCCAAAAATATTCATATGAAAATGATTATAATACTGTACTATAATACAAAATAATAAAGAAAATATGAAATTTAAAGAAAAATAAATTAACCTGCACTTACCTTTGAAAACCTTCATGGCTGATATGAGGGAGACAGAGAGGAAAGGGTTATTGTGTAGGGCAACTTTCACTGTCACCAACGGAATCACTTCTGTCTATTGGCTCAATGGAATCTTTTTCTTTTCATGCAGCTTTAACAAAGAACCTATCCAGTGACACCTGCTTTTGCCTCCTTTTGAGAATTTTGTGGAAATGTGGCATTGCATTGTTAGGAAACAGATTCATTGCTCGCATTACTGCAGGCTTTATTCAGGTGGTGCTTTTCTACAAAAATTTTCACTGTGTCCCATGTTTTGTATATCTCCCTAATCTCATTTGAATGAGAGATTCCTCTGTCTTTTCCCCTTTCTCTTCTCCAGACAAGACCTTCTCCATAAGAGATTTTGCTTTTGGGAGACATCACCTACAGTGGAATTAGGGGAGAAGAACTACTGGCTCACATTAGCTCAGTTGTGATCATGTGACATGGCAGTGGTACTACTCGTATTGCAAGACATCACTTGTTTATCAAGTAAAATTTATTAGAAATATTTCCTTGTCATGTGAAACACTCACAGAACAAGTTACTCACGATCCAAAGTTCTACTATATAAAAGAAAGTCTAGGGTTATAGCCCAGTGGTAGAGACCCCTGGATTCAGTTCTCCATACCATTTAAGAAAAAAAAAACTTATTCAAATGAGTTCATACATTGCTGTTCAATATGGATATTTGAGTGATGGCAACAAGTACAGTAATAGCAAAAGCATAGTGAAAGCATCCACTGAGTGATGAATGATTACTTTATTTCTGTTATTCTCATTTTTTCCTTGAGGGTGATCATTAAGAGCCTAAAGAAGTTATCTAACTTGACCAAGGTCACACATAGTGGTAGAACTGTATCGTAAAGCTAGAGTGTGGTTTCAGACCCCACTATGTGATGATATGGTATATTATTTTACTCTAAGCATTATTTAAGACCTATGTGTATGCCATAAATTTACTTTCATCTCTGATCTTTTAATTTTTCTCCACATTTTTATTAGTGCATATTGGTTATACAGATTAGTGGGTTTCATTTTGGCAGATTTGTATATGACATAACACACTCAGTCATCTCCCCATCACTCATTTGCCCTCCCCTACCCCCTAGTTTCACACTGTGCAGTGGGGGAGGGGTGTTCAATATGTATAATATATTTTGATCATATTCATGCCCCAGTCTCTGATTTTTTTAAAATATCAAATTATCAGCATGAATCTGAATACCAAAACAATTCTTTTTGTTCCCTTTAATACTGAGTTAGAAGTATTAGTGGGCCTTTTTACAGAAAAGCTGTCACTCCCAATTCTGGGAACCATACAAAACTATTTAGACATTTTACTTTTGTTGGAGTTTGCAGAAGAGACTAAAAGTTCTTAATAAACTTCAAGAATTTTGTCATTCATTCATTAGAATTTAACATAACTTCATTTCTAGCTAAGAAAGAATACCTACTTGATCATGTATTGAGGAGTAATAAGTGGTCCCTGACCAGTTCAGCTTCTTTTTTCCCTCATATTTCTACTTTTTGCCTATACGCAGATAGTGACCAGGGTGTGCAGTTAATAGGAAAAACATAAACAATAAAGGATTTCTTGTGTCAAATGCTATCCATTCCTCACCTTTCATCTTCCCCTTCCCTAAACATACAGTTTACCTGCAGATTCAGACATCCCATGATGAAAAGCAATTTGCTTTCATGAGGTAGGATGAGAAACCACACCCATCTTGAACTAAGGGGGAAAAAATGTTGCAAAGTATAAAAAATAAATTGAAAATGAATAAATTGCAATGAATAAATAAAATTTATAATTACTTGAACAAAATGCAAATCTTAGATATTCTTTTGCTCCCAGATTGTTAAAAACCAGTGTTGTGTGTGCTGCCACCCTCCTCTGCCCTCCTCAGTTTGGGCATGCAGAACACTGGGGACTTAGAAGTGATGTTACTGCTTAGGGTAAAGCTGTCCATTGAAGATACCTCCAAGTGCAAAATAATGAAAAGAGTATATAAGGAAGGAATATAGGAGGAAAAGAACTTATATAAGATGGTAAAAAAAAATGCTCAGACTGTAAGGTAAGATATTTATATTAGGGACTGTTGGGGAGATTTTGTTGTTGTCTAGCTAATAGATAAAATAGATATTCCTTGAACTGCTGCTGGTGTATTCTTTCTGGAGAAGTAAAATTAGGTAAAGGGATTGACAGTTTTACAGTGTTCAGTGAAAAATAGAAGTTAGGCAATAATTTTTTCTTTTTTTAAAGACACTAAAAGTCTCCATTACCCTAACTGTTGTTTGTTTTACCTTAATACATACCAACAACTTGTAGGTGGCTACCATTTCTAACAAAAATCTAGGAAAAAACAAAGTCCGGTGTGAATCATCATTCCTGTGCTGGGTATAGGACACTTCTAAGTACCTTGCTAGCTAACATAACAGACATACTTTTGATGTCATGTATTCTTCTTAAACAGTTATAGATATTTAAAATGAGGTATTGGTATATGTTTAGCAAACTTTTTAAAAAGATACCTGAATTCCTTCATTAAATTTAATGGAATACAATATAGGTCATAAGCCCTAGACAAAGAATCTTGATTGCTTTTGGTTTTGTTTTTTGGGAGTTTTTTGTTTGTTTGTTTCTTGAGATGGGATCGTCCTACATTGCACTCTCTTAAAGCTGGGCTACTTCAGAACCTTTTTGTATCAGCTGAGCCTTCATCCTGGTTGCTCTGTTTCCTTACGTGGCCTTTCTCCCAGCCTTCTGTCTGCTTTCTTTTCTGTTACCTGACTTTGGGCAGATTGTGTGTGTTCTTGCTCATAGGCAGTCCCAGTGCTCCACTTCTCTCTCACCCTTCAGATGTTAACCTCCTCATCCCCCTTCCAAAATGAAATCAAAACCTTAAAAAAAGAGCATTCTTTTGTGAAACCTGTTATTTAAGAATAATATAAGTTTAGTCAAATGTAGCTATAATACAATAGATAGATGGATGCTAAAATGCTGTGTACATTATAAAATGACTCCCACATTGACAGTTGCTAGAGGAAACATTTGTTCAATCCTTAATTCTGTTGTTGATGACCAGATTAGTAAGGCAACATTGCTTAAGGATTTCTGCTTGGGGCATGAAAATACTCTACATGTATAAAATCAGGCATTATTATGATATTTGTTAATATGGAATTCTGTCTTTATAATCTAATTGTTTAGCAAAAGTGTTATTCATTTGCTCAACAAATATTTATTGAGTTGCTATTATGTGAGAAACACTATATTTACCATTGAGTACAGGGAAGACAGTAGCTAAAATTTATAGCTTCCCAAAACTCTTAACAAATCTGCCAGTAGCTTAGAGTGATAGTTTGACACTTTTCATTTTGTTAGGTCTTAATAATGCATATTCTTTTCTTTAAAGTATTTGAGGGATGTATATACTACTCTTTTTAAAACATGAATTTTGTATTTTCAAAATACTCTAATTTTAAAATCAAACATCTAATATTAATACATGGCCTAATAAAGTGTAGTAATGAAGATCTTTCAGCAATTTGGATAAAGGTGATTATGAACCATGATGATGATCTTTTTTCAGTGTTATAAAGGAGAATGGTTCTCTCTCTCTTTGCAGCAGAGGGTTGGATTAGTTATAAGCAGGCCGATGACTTGTCAAGAAGAAATTACTTATTTTGAGCTAAGTTCCATGGGATTTAATTAAAGAGAGTCTTCTGTTATATGGCCTGTTGTGTCTTATATAGGACCATATAGAGTGTTGATCAAAATTCCAGTTCCATTTTTGCTCACTATGAGGAAAAGGTAAAATTGGGATGATATAGGTAAAGCTTTTAACGCAGTTTCCACCCCATAGTAATTATTCTTCCAGAGTCTTATTATGCATGTTTTAGTTGTCATTTTATTGATGCTCTGGCTCTTAGGAGATCACGTAGACCTTGAGCTTTTTCTTTGATGAGAAGAAACATAAGACAATACTGATTCTTTAAATAATAATCATAAAAAGACTCATAATCCAGTGAGTTGATTTTGACTTTCTTTAAAATAGTAAAGCTAAATAATTTCATGTGGCCAAAATTACACAATGATAGTCATTATTAGTAATTATGTAGTGGACTGATGTGGCCAACTTGAGCAGGAACACCCAGCTGGACTGAGTTGGTATGGTTCCAGGCATAGAAGAGCCACCTGAGGATTGTTGCCAACACAACATAAAGGAGAACCGAAGCAGAAGATAGTTGCCAGCTGTTTCCTGGGAGAAGCTCTGTTGCGGCTGGTTCTCATGAAGGGGACTCAGCTGTTGTCGCAGGAGGAGCTTGGGGCCTTGCTGTCATCAGGGATGGCTGCTGTTTGCTTCAGGGGAGCTCTGGTCTTCATCTCTGCCGCAAGCATCATATCCTGGTTCCAGTAAAGATTTCTTCATCTATCATTTGCAGACACAGATGTACATGGGACAATGCCGTGGGGCTCCCAGCCCTTGATTGGATCTTTTGGGTCTCCAGTGCATAGATAGACATTCGGCACTCTTCTTGCATTTGCCTGATGGGTGAATGTTGTAACTTGTAAATGTCCTGTATTAAATCTGCTCCCTTGCAAACTACTGGCTCTAGAAAGGTAACTAATCTAAATTATTTCTGGCCAGAAAAATGAGTTATTTTGACACTACATTAGATTTTGTATCTGTTTTAATCTAAGTGTGAAGCAGAAAGAGAAAGTCATATCTTTGTGTAAAATTTATTAAGAATTCAAAGTAAAAGGTATTAATTTTTTCAGTTCTCAGTTTTCAACTGAAGTGGTTTTTCTAGGTCTAAAAATGGAGCATCTCATTTATGGATATTCTAGTAAAATATAGTGAATCCTCCCAGGCACAGTTTTATAGCGCTTTTCTTCCCCTCTTAGGTTATAACTTCTTGTGCCAGAAATCTGAGCTGAGTCATTCTTACTGCCTTTCTTACTCTTTTTTTAAAACAGGTGTGTCTGATTTATTTCACTTAAAAGTATGGTTTTAAGGTCTTATTCTTTTATCTCCTAGTTCATTTAGGCACCAATATTTTTTTGTTTGATTGGTTTTGGTTGTTTGAGACAGGGTCTTACTACATAGTGCAGGCTGGCCTCGAGCTGACACTGATCCTCGTGCCTCTCTGCCCCCCAAGTGCTGGGATTGTAGATGTGTGCCACCCCACCAGGCTCTAGAGGAGTGGTTTTTTTTTTTTTTT